>VZSR01003812.1:6356537-6370268 GCA_013398615.1 Brachypodius melanocephalos | reverse complement strand
TTTCTCTGAGCCATTGCTTGTGATTTGAAATCCAAGCAGCTTGGAACAAGTGAAAATGTGATTCTGTGATTCCATGACTCTGTGAAAGTCAGGATATGTGCTGTGTAGCCTACCAGGACAGGTAGCAGGGACTTCCAAAAGGCACAAAGGAAGCCCTGATACCCCTGGCTGAGCCAGCCTTCAAGGGCAAGCTGCCTCCCTTCTGGAGCTGGCATGGCCTGAGTGTGGTATAATGATGTTGATGTGCAGGTCAATGATATGACCTTCTCCATAGTCAGCCAACCGGGAGTATTGCCATACTGCCTGGCACCAGCTCTGTCTCCTAAAAGCAGTGGAGGAAAGGGGTATGGAAAATCACTGCCTGGGAAACTCTCTCTTCTCCCCTTGCAGCCAGATCTTTCATTTATTTGTTCCTTAATCCAAGTCCAGGTCTAACTTTTTAGGGAACAACAAATTGTTACGTACTGTGTCACTTGGTTTGCTAGGAGCCTGGGTTAAGAGTGCAGCAGACTACCCATGTGGCACTGGGTGATTACATTAGGATGAAACATATGCAGATGGAAACTATTTAGTAGGTTATACTCGTCACATGATTCCAATATTTGCATCTGTTAATCACCAGCACAATAAAAATGTGTTGCCATTCTCTTTTGACTGCTAAACTTTAACAGTCTTCATGAAATAGTCTACGCTTTGGAAGACTTATTACTGCCGTTAAAAATACTGTGTCCAATGCCTACATATTTATCACTTACCTATGTAATTTGGCTTCTTTCTCCATAGATACTGGAGATTACATTTAAAAAAATAATATTAGAAACTCGTAACTAATAAGTTGTAAGTTATAATTTATAACTTTACACTGATAACAGCTCTAGCACAAACCTCTAGGTCAAAATCAGGTACTTGTCTGGGATCCTAATCCACATTTCAATCCTTCATCTCTAATCTACAAAAGAGAAAGATGTAATTTTGCTCAGATTTGTTCCAATGGACCAAAAGCAACGTTTTTGGGGTGTTATGAGAGATTGATTTGGGTTGCTTGGAAGTCTGCTGTATAATACTTAATTCACTTAATACCATTTCTAAAGCAATTCTTGTACTCTGAATGTGTAGAGTATTGGATATTTATTTATAGAATTACATATGTTGGTTATAGCCAGGTTGTTATGATGCTCTGACATTGAACTTGAACTTCCACAGGTACCTTGACAGCACATCCTAGCAGCAAAGACAAGGATACAGAGGCGTGATTGTGTTAAAAAGCTGTTTAATTATCCTCAAGGTTGTATGGGAAAGTCAGAGAACTGAATCATATGCCATTAGCAACTGAGACCCCAATTTTATGTTAAAAAAAAAAGAAGGTTGATGCCTATTGTTGATCATAAAACAAGCAATAAATTTTGATTAAAATCTGACTGCTGCTGCAAAGGAGATTGACTGGAGAAGCCCCGTCCTACCAGTGCACAGATGACATTAATTGTCAGAGTACTGATGGAACTGGGAAAGGAGGGGAAGGTTTTTTGGCTTTGCTGTACTGCAGCGGGGCAGATTGGTTCAATGCCCTGGGCCATGGAAAGCTGCCTTGCCTTCCTGCCACTGAAAGAAGTCACTTGCAGTGATTTGCCCTAATATATAAAAATCAAATTCCCAAGTACAAATGGAAAGAAAACCCGAGTGTACAGTCCTGGAGCTTGAACTCCGCTTTGCAATTGGTGAAATGGAGACCTCTTTTGTTTCCTAAATTCAAGATACTCTACAGAACCTGGGTTCTCACAGGATGACAATTTGAAGGTTTTACATTTGTAAGGCAAGGGACGTTTGGGAAGGGCTGATGCTGAACTCCAGAGAGCTGATGGAATGCTTGCATGGACTCTGAATTCAGACTGCAAGTGCTGTGAAGCGGGAATGGGAGTCAGGGATTGGACGGAGGGGGCCTATTTGCATTTGTCTCCGGTTTCATTGAGAGCATCCTGCATGTTTATCAAGCCGAGGATATCGGCTGTCTGCAAGGCAGTGACTCTCAGTTCCTGCTGAGATGCCAGAACTGCAGGAGACAGAACTGGCTGTCTTCCAGAGGCGAGCCAACATTCCCTGTGATGCAGCAGCCTCCCATGCCGAGGTTGGCAGTCTCTCTCTGACTGCTGTGTGTGGCACTAGAAAACCTTCCCAAGAAGAGGATTTTTTAAAAAGAAGCAACACTTTCTATCAGCAATGAGAACAGATGTTGGCCTCAGATGCCACATCTGCTTCAGGTATCCTGGGTACTCTTCAGAGCCGTGTGCAAAAGCAGTTTAGGTATTTTTATACCAAATGATCCTGGCTCCCCTCTATCTCTCTTTTGATCTGGATGAAAGGAAGCCTCTTTCTTTTCTCTTTCCCCAGAGGCCTTCCTCCTATCCCAGACTCCTTCCATTGTTGGTCTGCTTGAAATGTCACCAAATGATGATGGAAGAACCAGGAATCCCAAGAAGCTTTGCAAGCATTTGCTTGGTAGGTGCCAGCCAACAGGTTAAAAGACTGGAGAGCCCCTCAGGCTGGTAGTCCTGCTGTTATCTTACAGTGCTCTTCTTTCCATTGCCTTCTTTCTTTCCTGTTAATGTGTTTTTGTAAACTGTATGCAGCTGAAGCATCTGGTCTCCTCCAGGCTGCTTCTTGCTCTTGGTTTCTTCAGTTCTTTGAGGCTGAGAGGAAAACCAGCTCCAAAGTATGGAATAACATGGTATTTTTGGTGATGGACAGGGTTTGAGTCTTCAGGTTTTTAATGCCTGCCTGTCTGCAGAGTTTAGATGTGAGGGTTTGTGCCTTCTGGAATTGTCTTAGGTGAGCTGGGTCAGAGGGAGCTGTGAGCTCTCCCAATTTCTTATGGCAGGTTTTGGATATAAGAGATAAGCAGACATCAGGGCTCGGTGTTTCACAGCCATCTAGGCAGGCTGCCTTTTAGTTCACATTTGCTCTGTGTGGGACAGACTGGCACAGCTCTGTCTTAGAGTTGACATCACTGGTGGGATGGGCTGGGAGGCAGAAGAGCACATCATGTGGTCAGAAACCTGCTCAACCCTCCTAAATATAAGCCAAGAAAGGATTGCCTTCCTGGTGACTGCATGGCAGGTGACTGCACATGAATGCACACTGCTAAATTTCATAGCTGTGTATGATTAAATGGTGTTCTTCACTCACTTTATTCACTTTTCTACTTGGTTCACATACAGCATTCACTTAGTGTTTTTTAGTAAGTGGTGGTCTCAGTGCAGTCACAAGAAACAGCAGAGGAGAAAGTTCCTTCCACAGGAAAGACACAGATTGAAAATAACAACATCGGCCCTGGAGGAGGCAGTAGTTGACACTGGAACTTTTCAACTCTCTTCATTTGCCAATGTTGTAAAAGTCGGCAGCTATTTAAGTTGGTGACAGCCCTCTAAATACATCATGAGTTTTGGTTTGCTTTTTTCTTAAAGAAGTAATCCACCAGAATGGCAAAATACCTTTGGAAAGAAGAGGCACACACGGCCTGACTGTTAATTGTTTTACTTCAATGCCTTTTGCTGATACTGAGAGCTTAGAAGAGCTCAATACTGCTTTCAATTACTTGGGTGTAAATCCAAAAAATGACAGTGAAGTTGGTCCAGATTTACATAAGGACAAATGAGATTTAAGAAGTGTCTGTATAGTTTCCTTTCAGGCTTTAGATATAATTATCTTAATTAGCTCTCAATTCAAGGGTCTAATTTCTACCATGGTTAATGAAGAACACTTATACTTGGCGACTGAATTATCTGACTTAAATTATCATTTTTTGGAAATACTGTAAAGACTCCTAATGAGAAAAAAGCATCCGAGTTCTCCAGCTTTATTTTTTCCAAATATAAAGACTAAATATAGCATGTGTTCCCCAGAAAATGTGAGTGACAGGGATTAGTAATTCATGAACAACATGGCCCATTTACAGTTCTACCAGCACAGAATTCACCGTGGCATGGAGAATATAAAACAAAACAACTCGGTTGACTTCCATGCATTTAAAACAATGAGGAATAAAGGCTTAATTCAGACTAAAACTCCAAAAGCTCCCTGGATTTAGTTAACAGTAATGAAAACATTGAATAATAGCTAAGAAATAAGTTGAAACCTGAATTTTAAAAGGCTGAAAAATAATTAATTAAATCCCAAAAGTATTAAAAGTTGTTGTCGAAAATGAAGCTGTGTTCTGTCACAAGGCTTTGCTCAAAAGATGCTTTTCCAAAGTCCCACTAAACCCCATGGATTGTGTTTAATTGTCAGTGTTTTAAATCCCTGCCAGCCCATTCTGAGGAGTGGTACGCTGCGACTACGAACAACCCATCAAGACTACAGTGTTTCTTAGCAATTGATCATTTTTGCATGGTTTTCTCTTAAAATAGATCTCAGGGCTGGGTTTCAGGGGCCCCAGTTCCTCAGGGCTCATTTGGAAAGGGAGCGTTTTAGGCTGGTTGCCCTGGTCAGGCGTGGAGAGCAGAGCAGAGCAGTGCTCCCAGGCAGGCTGACTGTGTCCTGTGCTATGGGCAGAGGAAGGTGCAGCAGCTGCTGCAGGGGCTCCTGGCCATTGAGGTGAGTGATGGCAGTGGCTCTGAGCAAGGATGGCAGAGCACACCCCAAACCCCTGTGAAGGGACACCAGGCTGATGCCACCATGGCAGGTGGCACTCAGGTGCTGCAACTGCCTTCACATCTTGCAGTCTGTATAGTACTTCTGCAGTGCCAGCAAAGGAGCAGCACCTCAAATGTCCAGAAATTATTGGGTAAGCTGTGATCAAATAGCCTTTAAATGATTGGCATATCTCCAGTTTTTGAGATTCATACTGCAGGCGTGTTTTTGCTGCATTGTCATAAAGTAACATGACAGCTTGAGCAGGAATTGCTTTTCTTCTCAACGGAGGTAACGTGAATTAACCAACCAAAGCACTCCTACTCACCCTCTTAAGGTATTACATATTGTATCCTCAGAACTGGCCCTTTCCCTGATACCACTTTGGTTTGTTCTCCCCAGCTGACTTCTTTGAGCACAATCTGCTCTTTATGCCTGCCCAGTCATGCTTCTGGAAAAGAAGTTGGTCCAGCTGTACCTCCAGTGGCTGTGGATAGGAGGTGTTCACGTGTTTGCTGCCTTCTCTCCCCTTGCAGAAGCAGCCCAAGTCCTTGCAACTTTGAGTTTCATTGTGTACCTCTGCTTTGCTTCAGGTATTAATCACCCACAGCAGGCATTTGCTGCCTGCTACACTACAAAGCATCAGGCATTATCTGTGAGCACTGCACACAGTTTTGCTGCAGTTCAGTAAACAATGCACATGGCTGCTGTGCTCCAAGTGAGTCAGAGACCTAGAAATGAGCTGTTACTGAACAGCAGGGTACAAACTAGGCCTTTCTTTACCCAGTCCAAGCATACAAAGCAAGTTATTGCTGTAAAAATGCCTCTCTCTGGCCTTTTCTTCACTGTAAAAAGAAGTACTTTCCTGATGTCTGCTAGAGATCCAAACCACAAACATATGAAAATATATTTGCTTGTTTATTGTACCTTTTTAATCTGCCAGCTCCTGTCATGCTAATAAGAATGAAAAGGCACCTTTTCCCACGTGTGGTTTTGTCCTTGGTGTACCCAGGACAGCAGCTTTAATTTTGGAAAGCTAAAGCCATGTTTTCACATTTCTTTTTATAACTTCTTGGGAAGAAATCTTTACAATACTTGTGCACTAATCTGCTGATAATCCTGTATCTGTAAATCCACTGAGTGAAGTGGTGCAGGATGAAAACCTCACCAGGGTTCAGCTGCCATCAGGAGCTGGCCCTGAAGGAGGAGTTAGGCTGGCAACCTGGCCACCAACCCCTGCTGGCACTGCTGGCTCCTGCCAAAGACTGACCCTGCTTTCCCCTGTGCTTCACCCTCTGGGCTGCTGAGAAAGCAGCTGGTGTGATGGGCATTTGGCTTGTTGCTGTGCCACAGCAACCCTTGGCATTAGAAAAGCGCAAGGATAGGGTTGCTGCTGAAATCTCCAGCCTTTCCTCTGGTAAAGCCATGGATTGAGCAGCAGGAGCCTCCTCAGCTGTATGTGAATGATGTAATCAATGGAAAGTGGATTCCAGCTTATTTTTGATGGCTGACAACAGATGCCTTGCTGTGCCTCACCTTCCCACTCAGTTCTCTGTCTTCTGACTACCCCTGCCCAGCCTATTCCTGTTTTCTCTTAATTTGGGGTTTTTTTTTACTTCTGGTTTTAGTTTAATCCTTTTCTCAACATATAAACGAAACCTTCCCCTAAAATTTGCTCTGCATGAATGAATCATTGTCATGCTTTTTCTTGCCTTTAATAAATGTTATAGGATGAACAGTGTTTCCTATGTTAAATAAATAGAAGATAATTAAGAAAACTGTTGGAGTCCAGGGCAGGGAGAAAATCCTTCCTGCTGCCCTGGGGAGTCTGAGACCCTGGCTGGGACCCCAGGAAAGCATTGCCTTAGTCCATGGGAAAAACTTCCAACACTCATAGATGAGTTGAAAACAACAAAAATGTAGAATAGTTAGTAGTTTAGTTTGTCACAGGGTGAAAATTTATAGTTTTGGGTTTTTAGAATGGAGGTGAATGGGAGCAAGATGGAGAACTTTGGGCATTGTCTCATGCTTCTTCTTTCATCTTTTTCTCCATCTTCTGCTGTGATGGTGGCACACAGACATTGGTAGAAAGGATTTGAGATAGAAGTTACATGTCTAGGATAAGTAATGATCATTGGTACAGAATTATAAATATAGTACGTTGTAATAGTTAATTGTATAAGAAATCTTTAAAACAACACTGCAGGCACCATTTCAAGGTCTTGCATTGTGGAATTCAGGAGGCTAAGCTTGGGTATGTAGCAGCTCACTGTCCTTGAAGATAAGGACTGAATAAACATCTTAAAAGACTGAAGCTGCAAGTCCGCTCTTCTTTCTGAAGTGTGGTACGGGACTTTGTGGGGCAAAAACCCCTGTCAGGGAGGTCTTGGAGAGCAACAACTCCGAGAGAAAATAAAGTGAAAGAAGTCATCCTCACTATCCATTTTCTCCTGACTGTAAGACAAGAGCAAGAATCACGAGCTATCAGCCATGTGTGGCCTGCAACCAAAAATCTCCCTGAAAAATGGGAGCAACCTTCTCATGCCTCTCCTATGGAGAGGCAGCACACTTACCAGATACAAAGACTGCAGACAGTAGCTGCTGGCACAGATGCTGCCAGGCAATCATGCACAGTTAAGTATTAAGGCAAACTTCAGGAAAACTCAACCTATAATTAGGTAATTCTTGCCTGAGCAATTGGCATCAAGAAAGTGAGAAATCAGCTGAGAAAGAGAGGAATTGACTGGCTTAAAAGAGAGGCAGATTGACTAGTTTATTCTGGGATGATTGGGTATTTTTGGCCCTTTTTTGTTTTCATTTTGGTTACTTTTGTTTTTTTCTCTTTCCCTTTATTCTGCCTTGTGCACCTAAAACTTTTCACCTCTCCTTCTCTCACCCATCTCTGAGATGACAAACAGATATTTTGCACTGTCAGCTCATCTGTTGCAAATTTTTTTCCTCCCATGAAACTGCATCTGGAATAAAACTTTGGGGAACTGACCCCAGAGGAGCGCATGTGCAAAGTCCATGCAGAAGTGGTCTCAGGAGAGAGCAACTCCTCTACCTCAGATGGGGTAAATCCATTCAGCTACAGCTTGCCTGCTGGCACATTTTGGTTATAATAAGCCCAGGGCAATTGTACATTACCCAGACAGTGCTTGCCTCCACATTTGCAAAGGGCTGCTGTGCCCAAAGTACCACAGGCTGGTCAGGGCCAACTGCCCAGTGCTTAGAACAGGCTGCCTGCTCACTGATGTCTCCTGAGGTGTTTCCACACTGTGCATGGCCCAAAGCAAGAGCTTTGGCCTCAAAGGAGGGATGCAGTGCAGGTGAGTTGGGGGAGACCACCCACCTGCACCTCTTGCACCAGGTCCCCTCAGGAAGGCTGCTGCAGGTACTGGGAAACCTGCTTCAGCTGGGTTTGGGTAAATCCTGTCTCTTACACCTGGGAAGGACACCTGCAAGGGAGGTCCCCCACAGCAGTCTTCTGCAGCAAATTTTCCTGTTCTTTGTGCATGGGTCCTACCCTGTCCTACCCTGTACTTGTGTCAGTTTTAACTCCTGTACCCATCCGCACATAATAAAAGCATCTGTTCCCTGAGACAGTTTCTGAAGAACACACGTGAATTCACTGAGATGTACATCTGTGGGATTGCTTAAATATACTACCCGGAGTTCCTTTCCTCTGCTAATTCAGGCCACAGTGGTGGCACAAGCATTAGTGCTCAGGCAGAAATTGCTGCACATCTCATGGGCGCCTGACCCGAATGAGCTCCTGGCTGGTTCAGCTCCCCTAGAGCTGAAGGCTGGAGGGTTTCAGGCAGGCTCTAGGAAACCTCTGCCTGCCACTCCTGCCTGCATGGTGCCCGTGCATGGCTCGGGGGTGTCAGCTCACACAGCTGAACATCCAGCTTGGTCCTTCCTTCTGCCTTCCAGAAGGGGAAGGAGATTCACCTGAAAGTGCTCAGGGCCAGGCTGGATGAGGGTTTTGAGCCACCTGGTCTAGTGGAGGGTGCTGCTGCTCATGGCAGTGGCATTGCATTACATGATCTTTAAAGCCCCTTCCGGCTGGAACCACGCGATGGTTCCGTGAGTGAACGCTGCTCTTTGTGCTGTGTCACCTCAGCTTTGCTGAAGCATCGGCTGCCAAGGGGAGCTGCGGGGCTGGCAGAGGGGCAGGACACGCTGTGCTCCGGCGGGCAGGCAGCCAGCGCCGCCCTGCCAGCTGGGGCTGACTCATGGGCAGCACGGTCATCTTGGGACACCTCGGCGGCCCCGGGCAGCCCACACGGCGGGGAGCAGTCGTGATGTGAGTGGGCACTGCTAAATTAGCCAGGGAACTCGTGTGCCTTGGCCATGGGGCACAAAAGGCACGTCACCTGCTGTCCCCAGGGATGCTGCACCCAGACTCAGATGGTTTGCCCAAGGCAATGGGGAGGGAGCTTGTTGGGGTGTCGTTGTCTCATGGCTTGGTGGTGCAGCTCTCTCTGTTTCTGCACCTCTGGAGCACCGTGTTTGCACAGGAAAGGCCCGGTGGCCATCAGGGTCTGATGGGTCCCCTGTGAGCAGTGTGTGTGCACAGAGCCTCCTGCCTCTGGGCACAGGGCTCTGGACCACACACAGGCAGAGTGCGTGTGTGCACCTGTGTTATGTGTGCAAACATACATGTGCACAGATACAGGTGTGTATACGCACACTTATGTGCAATACCAGCTGGACTGGCTGTGCAGGGCAATGCCCTCAGTCTCAATGAACAGCTCAGCTCTGCTGCACAGAGTCAGGTTTGGGGAAGAAGGCTGGAACCTGGTGGGCAGAGGTAGAGACGCAAAGATGGATGGTCTGAACAGGAAAATGTTCAGCAAGGGCTGTGCAGGCTTCTGGAGACCTGTCCTAGGCTAGTGACTCATTTTGGACCGTAAACGAACAGCAGGAGTGCCATGGTGTTATGAGGAGTGCTACACAGACATTTGAATACTGTTAATCTCTCATTTCTCATTGCTGGGCAGTTGGAGACTAGAAACTGGCAGTGGGAAAGTGATTTGGGAGGTCAGGTCTGCTGTGTGGGAAGCTTTCACCTTGCATCTTCTGTAGGTGAGGACACACAGGTGATCAGAGGAGGTTTGGCTCACACAGACTCCTTAATTCACTTTCTGCTTAGTTAGTAAGTGGTATCACTGCACCATGGCTGTTGTGAAGCTCCAGCAAAGCCTCAGCACTGCTGACTCCAGCTTGGTAAGTGGGAGTTCCACAGCAGCTTTGACTCTAACCGAGAGAGCTATCAAACTGGTCCCTGAGAAGCTGCCCCAGGGATGCAGATGGAATGTCTGATTGGGGGTACTTGGCAGCTCATCCCTTGCTTGGGAGGCTGGTCTAGAAGAAATAACACCTAACACCAAACCTCTGTCTGCCTCATGTTGTGTCTATGCTGGCCTGAGAGCAGTCTCCTCTGAGTAAGGGCTTGTGATCCTTGACAGCTGAGGTCAGTGACCTAGGCTGGCTTCAGAGGCTGCAAAAATAGCAAAATCACAGCTGAGCAAAAGCAGCCCATCTGTCCTGAGCCCCAGCTGACTCTTGCTTTGTTTTGACGAGATGCCCTCCCAATGGTCTTTGCCATTGCAAATTTTTCTTTGTTTCTTACTCTTCTGCTATTGCTGTTGCCCAAATGCTTAAAGATCATGTTGAACACCCTCATTATTTGCTGGAAAGAAGAGTCCTCAGGACATCAGTTTGCCTTCAACCCCAACCAGCCTTGTTACGTCTTTTGGGCTTTCAGGAGGAATATGGATCTTCTGCTTCAGGTGGCTTATTCTTTGGCATCACAGCCTGTGATGTACTGTGATGATGAACCATCAGACCCTACAGGAGTGTCAGCCCCAGTCTCAGCTCTGCTGCTGCTCCCTGTCTATGTGCCCTTGCCTGCTCTGAGTTCTGGCTGTCAGGAGAGCACTCACTCTTGCAGCATGCAGTCCCTGGAGTGGTGGCTCCAGGGGCTCGTGGTGTTGTGGCTGGCATGGCTCACAGCTGCTTGCCAGGGGCTTCAGGCCACCCCAGGCACCACCTAGCACCATCCACAGCAGAGGGCAGTGGCCACAGGTACTGTCTGTCACACTCTTGGAGAGGTGAGTCACCCACAGTGATTCTCATTTTACCCTTCTGAAGCTCAGTACGGACTAAATTAAAGGTATCTGGAGGTCAGGTTCCTTCAGGACATCTGCTGGCTGGGATTGGAGGTTACCGAGGCTGCCACGTCTCCTGACTGACTGCCCGAGTGCTGATGGTGTTAGTGCTGCTCTCAGGACCTCTGGAGCAGAGTCATCCTGCAGTATGGATTACCTGGCACATGCCAGCCCCGAGGATATGGCATTCGTTGTGCAGAATCTGCCCGAGGACAGGAAAGCCGGCTATTAGCCGTGTCTAACCAGCACACTCCCTGCCAGACCCTCTGCTCCTGGGAAGATGAGCCGCTGGTATCTGATCCAGGCAAGAGCCAACCAAACAAGTCCACCTAATCCACCTCCAAAAATATCCCCTGGCTGTGAGAGGAAAGGCCCCAGGAGTTGCTGGCTGTCTGTTTTGCTTTAGCCCATGGAAAGGAAAAAACACAAACCACGAGGAGGTGAGGCTGGGGGCGTGTGGGGTGTTTCTGGGCTCGCCCCTCAGGCAAGGTTTAAGGCTGAGCAGTCCTGAGGTGAAAGCAGAGGTGTGGTTTCGCTTGGATTTCACTGCAGGGTGTTTTGCCAAGCCACCCACTGTCCCTGCCAGCTCTTGTCCTTGTCCTAGGAGCGTGTCTCCTCCAGGATTGCTTATACTGGCCTCTCCCTGTCAGGTTGGAAAAAGATAAATTCAACTCTTTCTGCCTAGCAGACCTCTGCAGTTTCTTTATCTTTATTTGGATGCAGAACTGAAGCATTCATAATGCATTAAAGGAAGTAACCAAATGAGTTTCCAGAGTTCAGACTCCTTGGGGGAGGAGGGGCATCAATTTGCAAAATTTTGATAAAATACTCAGTCCTGAGACTGGATGATGCTACATGTGACCACAGGAAATTGTTTATGTGTGGGTGTGAAAACTGAGCACAAAAAAGGATCTGTCTTGCTGCCCATATCCCCCCCATTCAGCCAGGACACAGAGAGAGGGAAGGGAGCTCAGGGATGAGTGTTCATTGCAGCCACTGCCTCCAAAGAGCTATCTCCATGTAAGAGCAAGTGAACTCTTTCTCTGGTTTTACCCTCTTTTGATGTTTTTGCAAACTGAAATAAGTCAGAAACCACAGCACTCTTATTCTGGTGAGCTATTTAATCCTTGCTCAAGGAAACAAGCATTTTCAGCCATGGCTGCTCCAAGGTGTATCAGCAGAGCCAGCAGGGGCCTGAAACCATTCTGCCCTTTCTTTAGGGCACAAGGAGAAATTACTCTTCCCTCAGTACTCAGAACCCAGCTGCAGGGCCCAGGCTCCCAGAAACCCCAAAAGTGCAAAGCAGGATACTGTCCCACCCCTCATGTCCCTGCATCCAGCTGCTCTTGGTGGCAGTCCCTGTCCCTTGGCCAGCAAGCAGCCACCTGCCTCCCAGGGGCTCCAGGATGGGGAGCACCTGGCCAAGGAAACCCCAGCCTGTGCTCACCTGGGTCCAGTTTGACCTGTTCAGCCCAAAGCAGGATAGCCCTTGGACAGAAAAAGCACAGCTCCCTGCAGACCTTGCCCCCTGCACTTCAACCAGGCTGTGTGCTGAGGGTCCTCCCAGCCCAACAGGGCAATTCTCACACCTGGGATGTGGCTGTTGTGGTTTGATGCTGTCCAGATGCCAGGCACCCATGACAGCTTCCTGCTCACTCCACTCTGCACCCAGACAGAGGAGAGAAAGTTTAATGGATGGTTCATGAGTTGAGATAAGGACAGAGAGAGAGATCACTCATTAAATACCATCAAGGGCAAAACAGGCTCAACTTTGAGATATTATCTGGCGTGGCTGGCTGGTGAGGACCAAGGCAGCTGGCTGGTTGTGTGTTTTCCACAGTGCATGACTAAATACAGACGATGTTTCCTTGCTCTGAAGTCTGCCTATACATGCTGGAAGGCATTTGGAGACAATCAGCTGATCAGGTGGCTCAGTGCCCTCGGTGTGTTGGACTGTGCAAAGGACTGCTTTCCATCACAGACAGGTCTCTCCTGCTAGGGAGTTGAGGGTCTGCCCTCACCAAAGGGCGTGGGAAGGCTCTCATGGGACTCCTGAATGCAGGGACAAAGCCCTCTGCAATCTCTATGCTCACCAAAAATTGTTAGAGCAAAGTGAACATCCCTTGGCATCAGGAAACAGGTTCTGTCAGCTCATAGCTTTTATTATACCATCAGACACAGGCAGGAAAAAAGAGTGGGCAAGTTTTGGGGCATTCAGGTGTCTCCATTTTTTTCTGAGTGTGTTGTTTGGTCTAAAATACATGATTCCTCCTTTCAAATCTTGCTGTTCCTCTGACCTTAGACCATGGCAATGGCAACAGCCTTCTTGGCATTTTGTCCTGCTTCACAGAAATATAGTAGTGAACAAAAAATGGTGGGCACCAACAAGTGCTTCAGAAATGACAAGTGAGATGGAGAGGAAACACCATTGTGACTAATTACAAAAATAAAATCCCACTTTTTTTGTGCCTTTCCAACTGTTTCTTGGGGGAGAGACAGCCAAGAAGAAGGGTACTGGCTGTGCTCCGAACCTGCTTTTGTTCTGAAAGCTTCCAACAACAACTGGGGTTTATTTTTGTCCATAATGATGATTCCAGTCCTGCCCTGAACTAAGCAGTGTTAAGCCTGAACAACTGGGATGTCCTCGCTCAGGACTGTGGCATTTTGTTCTCATTGACTTCTATCACTGACTAGCAGATATTCACAGAATCACAGAATATGCTGGATTGGAAGAGACCCCCAAAGATCATTGAGTCCAGCTCCTGGCCCTGGACAGGACTATCATTAAGAGTCACACCACGTGCCCAAGATCATTGTTCAAACGCTTCTTCGACTCAGACAGGCTTGGTGCTGTCACCACTTCCCTGGGGAGCCTGGTCCAGTGCCCAATCACCTTCTAGGTGAGGAACCTTTTTTCTAATATCCAACTTAG
>VZSR01003812.1:6313439-6356437 GCA_013398615.1 Brachypodius melanocephalos | reverse complement strand
AGCAGACAGCAGCTCCTCCCAGTTTTGTATCACCTACAAACTCCTGTTTGAAGCTGCTCTGCAGTCTGCTGCTATCCCACCCAACCCCTCCTGGAGCCCAGCCCTAAGTAATTGTTCACACAGGCAACCAAACTCCTGCATAGGTTATAGATATGAGAGCACACATTAACACATGCCCATTGTTGTACACACCATCTGAGTACCTGCTTTGATCTGCAGCAAAAAAACCCCATGCAAATGGTCAAAATCATCAACTTCTGGTTTTGACCTCATGCTCCCCCTATGATAAGCAGTACTCAGAATTTTTTTTCCAAGTTTTCTTGGTCACTGCCACAGAAAATAGGATGAAAATGCCCACATTTTAGCTTATGTGTGGTGGCTTGGCTTCAGAGGTATCTAGCATAGAAAGACCCTTGGTCTGGACATATCATACCTTTGTCACCCTAACTTTGCTGTAGAAATCAGTTCAGGTAATTGAGATTTCAAGTTAGCTTAGCATTTGTAAGAGGAATCAATATTTCCCTTGGATGAACAGACATTTGACCCCTTCAGCAAGATAGCTTTGGATCAGGACCATATTTACTAGAGACTAATCTCCCAGTACCCACTGACATTGAAGTGAGTCAAATGTTGTCTTGCAAAAGGAACACATTTGTCACTTAGATGTCTTTTCAGTGGGTAATGTTAATCTTTCTCATTGTTCACATGAGAACTCTTTAGTAAATTACTGATAATTAAAATAATTTTCTAGACAAAGAAGATTTTTGCATTTCTCTTGTTCAGGTGAGGCTCAGAAATGACACAAAATGAAACCAAAATGAAGAACATTCACAAAATTAGGAAGGAGGGCAGACAGCCCACTGGGAGAAGCAGCCCTGAGAGAGGTGATGACGAGCAGAGGCTGAAGCAATGAAACCCTCAAACTGATGCTCACAGAGGAGCTTTGCAGTGTCCCCACAGAGCTACAGAAGAAGACCCCACACATCTTTGCACGGAAATTTTTCTCCACGTGACTACAAACCTACAGCCCATGGAGATGTTGCACAATGCCCCAGCCCTCAATTCATGGATTTCCCAGGAAAAAGACCAGGGAAAGTATCCAGCCCTTTTCCCAGCTTTTTGACCAGCCAAAGAGGCTACTGTGTTTTTTGCAAGATTGAAAACTGTATCTATTTTTTTTTTGCACCAGGGAATGTTTTTCCCTTTGCTAGCTGGCCACAGCCCTTCTAGAGCTTGCTGGTTCCAGCACACCTGGATTTCTGATAAGGAGTTGTATGCAAATATTAAAATAAAAATAGATGCTTTTGCTGCACTCCTGTATGTTTGCTGGAAAGCTCTCAGAAAGCACATTGAATACTGATTTTTTTCCATCAGTGCTTTCAGCACTTTCTTGACATGAAAGTGATGTGATAAAAAGTATTTTCAAGGACACTTGAGTGAAGTGCATCACTCTGTGTCATCTTTCTGGTAGAAATTCCCCAAACGGAATAATTTAAGATTTTTTTGCATAGCTTGATGACTGTCAGAAGTCTCTCCACATCAGCTTTGCAGAAGGTTGTGGATATTTTCACCAAATATATAAAATAGGCCAGATGATATTCAGATCACACTAACCTCTAGAAGAGTAAATGTTTGTTTTGCAGGGTGATTTGACACTAAATAACAAAGAAGCACTAAAAAGACATGTAATGCAGAGGATCATCAACCTGATTTAAAAAAGATGGAAAGACCACTAAAGTGACATTCAGAAAACATATTCTGACTAAAGACTACAGAACATCTGCTGCAGCATCTGAATTTGCATACCACAAATTAAAACAAATAAAATATCCCTGAGCTGTCATCTGCTCTCTGTTACGAGAGCACAGCCTTGCCATTTCCTCTGTTCTTGGGGTAGGATGTCCTGACTGCCTGACATGGCTTTTGCCGAGAGGACAAAATTTTAGCTGGCACAAGCTACACCGACCTCCTCAGCATCAGGCACTGCTGATGATTTGCTGACAGTTGATGGGCACAAGCTGCAGATGCCCCCAGCAATGTTTTTGAACAGCATTGGGGATGTACGAGGGCAGAAACATGGATCTAAGGAATGGCAAATTCCCCGCAGGATCTTCTTGTCACCTCACAGCCGTCTAGGCTCAGCATCAATCCATTTTGTCTCCAGCTACACCGAAGCACAGTTTGGTTGGTAATGCACTCCTTGGCTTGTCTGTTGTACTGAGTTGTTGCCTGTTGTGCCTGGCTGCTGTATCCTTTTTGGCAGAGGGGCTGTTGCATCCCGAGCCCTGCAGAGCCTTTTTGTGGAGCCTCTCACCTTACTGAAGGCAATTGATTGATTTGTCACATGTGGGGAGCAAGTTCTCAGCCAAATGCAGGGCTGGACGTGTAAACAGCTCTGCAGAAGCAGCTAACAGCCCAAAGGGACTAGTCTAAGCAGATCATCCAGACAATGCATTGGGGCAGTAAAGTTTTAGGAGGGTTTGTCTCCATCCTGTTGCTTAGGAGTTTATGTAACTTCCTGCAGAGAACACGGGAAACACTAGGCATGGTTTGGATTTGAATTTATGTTGCTTGAACCCTGCTCTGACTTCAGCACACGAAGGCCACCTATAAATCTGAAATGATAATGAGCACAGGAATAAAACCAGCCCAGCCTGTTCTTGCCCAGTGCTGTTGCATGCCTCAGCACACCCCTGGGTGCCAGCACTGGGTGCAGGGTGGCACTGTGACAGGAGAGTGACAGCAAAGCAATAAATCTCTCCAGACCATTGCATGGTCATAAAACAAGAGGAGTCAAGCATAAAAATAAAGAGCTCTAATTTATGATGGATGTGTCTCAAGCAGAGCTTTCTGCTGCCTGCAAATCAAAGCATATGATACTTTAAACAAAGAGCCCCAGCTGGATGTGGGAAGATTCCATTCAGCATAACCATAGGGCTTTATTTCTGGAGAACTTGCCTAGTGTGTGATTTGGCTCTTGTTGCTCACCAGGCATGGTGCAACATCTACCTGGTCAGTGATTGTGGTGACATAAACCAGTGCCTTGTCAAAGTTGCCTCTGCTGTGGAAGATCCTCATCACTGGCCCAGGACAGCCTGCAAAGGCTGGACCCAGCCTGCCTTTGACACGTTGCCAGTGTATGTGCTGAATTACCCCCATCATCCAAGGAGCATTCAAATCAGGGGTTTGAGGGCTTAATGTCTCTGAGCTGCTCAGCCATTGAGGCACCAGCCTGACAGGGACATTTGCTCTGAGCCATCCCTGTGGTGTTGAGATGCTCAGCTGCTCTATCAGCCAGTGAGAGTGGCCAGCACAGCTCTACCTGCCTTGCTCCTACATGCAGAAGGCCCAGAGGCCCAGAGCCTCCACACATCAAAGTTTTGTTGCTGTTTCTCCTCCAGTACTTCCAGGGTTGACAGTGCAGAGCCATTTACACCAGGCCCCTGTAGATGCCTCAGGATGAAGGCTCTCCTAGGGACATGTGCAGTCACCAGGTGACTTTGCTGGGTTTGTGAGCTACAACCTTGCCAATGGCCTTTCCTGCATGGCAGGCTGTAATCAGGCTCTTTGTAGTGAGATGGGATTTTACTTCAGGCTGTTCCTAACTGATATAATAAGCAATACTATTGAAACACCTTCATTGGGTGATTTTTGTGCCCAGAAATAATAAGAATTTACAGTTATATGGCTTGAGCAGCATCTTTCAATATGTGTCTTGAACAGAAGTCACTAACACAGTTTGCACAGCAGCTGGTACTGAGTGTGTTGCTAGCCCAACCTCCAGCTGAGCAAAGTCTCTCTCTCATCACAGTTTAGGTTTGGCATCTGAATAGGAATGATTTTGTGCTGTGGTTTCCAAGTGTGGCTAGATTTAATGTGTTGGGTTTTCCTCTCTCTGTCATACTCTGAAATCCATGTAGGACTCCTGACTGGCTTTTGGCAGAGTGCTGATTTCACCCTTGTGATTCCACCCTCATCTTTTTTCCTCCCTCTCACTGATAGAGGAGAGAAATGCTTTTTTTTTATTTCTGTCCTTCCCCACTCCTACTGCTCTTGCCCAACCAGAGAAGTTCAGGAATGACTTCAAGGAAAATCGGAAAGGCCTTGGGTGGCTTTTCTTCATTAGTTCTGGCTCCAGTAGTGGCAGAACAGGCACAGAGCTGAGCTGCCATCTGGAGCTCCTGCTGCCCAGCCAGGAGCTGCCTCTCCCAGGCTCTGTCTGCAGGGCCCATGGCACTGTTGCAGCAGTGAGGTTGAGACAGAGCTGAGCTAGATTTGCCTCTTTATTTGTGCAATGACATGTTGAGCCAGATGAGGACCCATTGCTCAGCTGTGGGGGAGCCCAACCCTCACTTATTCTTCCTTGCAATGAGGATGGGGTATGGCAATGCCTGGACTTGGGCTGAGCACAGTGCTGCACTGCACAAGGGCACTGAGGTGGATCACAAATTGTGTCTTTGCAGGACTCCAGGGCTTGAAAGATTCATTGTTTTTCTCTTGTAACCTATTTGGTACCTCTATATCTGATAGCTGCATTCAGTTCAACCTAAAATGTCTCCTAAAGAGGGGTAGGATCTGTCAGTTTTATCAATACAAGGACTAAAAATGGAATTTTTGGAGCAGCTGCAGGAGATGGTACAGCACATCATCAGCTTTGCACCAGCCCTGCCTGTGTTCGTGCTGTTCTTTCCTCAGCAGTGACAGCGAGCCCACGTTGACTGGGAGCTGGCTCTCCAGCTCTCAGAGGCCATGGATCATCAATGACATCAGAGACTTTTCTAAAATTGGTTCAGACTATTAAAGGAAGGGCTGTGGCAGAAAGAGGAATGAAAAAGTGACAAGCTGGTGATATGTTCATTCAGTTCCTCTTTCTCTACAAATGAAGAAGCATGTAACTGAACTTAAAAGAGACTGCTGAAAAAAGTCATGTGGAGACCATCAATAATGAATCATCCAAGGAGATGAGCATCCAGCAACAAACTTTCTGAAGAACTAATTTCTCCTGTTATTACTGGATTATCTCCAATCCCAAACATTTCTGGGTTTTGTTATAGTGATGACCCCTACTCAAAGACTTTGCAGTCCAAGCGGGAAAATCAGATTGGGTGTTGGGAGAGGTCCAAATCTCCTTTCACTTGCTTTGCCTGTGCCCTGTCTCTGATGTTGGCAGGGTGAGCAGAGTCCCTGGAACCTGGGTGGGGGCTAACAAGCTGGGTGTCCTGGCACTGCCCTGTGCTGCCACACTGCTCGGGGTGCCATGCAGCTCATGCCCAGCTGCCAGGAATGGAGCACCCTGCCTGAAAGATGGGTGCTGGTATCCCTGGGGAAGCAGATCCACAGTGTCAAATTCCCATTGATTTTGGCTCAATGAGTCCAGTGACTGCTCCCCAGGCAGTCAAGCACTAGGAGAAACATGAGAGATGTTTTATTCCTGCTCAATGACTTGCAAGCACTTGAGCTCTCCCACAAATACCACTTGTGCTGCAGAGAGGCAAAATATTGCAGGCGGCATCTTGCAGAAATTATGCTTCCCTATTAAATGAAAACCACTGCTGTCTCCTCTCCTGTTACTTGCCTCTGACATGCAGCACATATTGCTTGAGCTGCTCAGGGTTTAGAGTTAGGAGCTCCTGCTGTGAGCCCCATCCATCCCCTCTGCCAGCCTCTCACTCTCTCTTCTCAAGCACTCCTGCCTGCTGCTTTCTTCTCAGCTGTTACTTAACAACCTGCCAGCTGAGTTGCCCAAGGAGACTGAATAAATGTTAACACTACAATGTTTTCTAGCCCTTAGGGCTCTGATCCTGCAGTTCTCATTTACACAGAGGCAGCAGAAGTAGTCATGAATTTGGGGGCTGTGGAAAGGAGCCCACCCATGGGAGGGAGCCCACTGGGTGCCGTGCCCTGCTTTCATGGCAGTGCAGAGGGACACAAAGGCAGGGAGCAGCTGTGGGGTGCTGAGAGTCAGCCCCTCAAAGAGAGAGCTCAAATGAGTTACTGCAAATGTGGGTCAGGCTGTGCAGTGTGCTGTGGTCAAGTGCTGGAAGAGGATTATAATGCAAGGCTATAGGGTAAATTAGGGTACAGGGTGCATATTTGTATGAGCACAAAATAGAAAGGGTAAAGAGGTGGTGAGGAAGCAGCAGGGAAGAGCTGTGCCCATGCATGTGAGGTGGGGAAGCTCTTGCGTACTCACTCTTGTTCCTTTTTGTCACATCATTTATTCATCACAAAGTGCTCTTTAGCATCTGTCTTTTTGGGTTGGGGGAATTCTGACACAGCATCTTCAAAGCATTTCAGTAATGCTCATTTCCATCTGAGAGGCAACAAGGAATTTTAGGTGGGTGCAACACTGCACACAGAATGCTGTTCCCCACTTGGGTAGGGAAAGACCCTTTTTCATGCTTTGCCCTTATGTTTGCCTGCAGGGATCTCTCAGAGCATCATTCCACCTATGTCCCAGAGGTGCATCCCCCACTGACCCCTACCTGCACCACGTGCCTGCAGAACAGCCTATGGCCAAGACTACATGCCAGCTTGGACCTGTCAGCTGGGGCAACCAGGCTTTGCTCCAGCATTTGACACATGGGTTTGCAGCTCCATGTCTGTGCCCTGGGATGGTGACTCTGTGCAAAAGACATCCAGCATGACTGGCAGAGCCTCTGTTACATCCTCCATCACAGTCGTCATTCCTCCCTTTGCACAAACTCGCACACAGGAGCCTGCAAGCACTTGCAGGCAATGCATCTCCCCGCCTGACCTCTGATTTATTAACTCAGACCTTCAACTAGAAGGTGGCCCTTCTCCAGTCCCCATCTTGGTCCCATCTGACACAGGCTGCTGGTCTCTGTAGCACTGTGTGCCCTCTCCTTTTCCCTGTCTTCGCATGGCTTCAAGGAGATACACACCTTCTTGCCCCTTTCCAGGAAAGCTGTGGCCCAGCTGACAGATGGGCCAACACCTCATGTGTGAATGTCTTCCTTCAATTTCCCTGTTTCTGAGATGGCATCATACTGCATCACCAGCAATCAAATCCTGCGCTAGCACGGGCTTCCTTTTGGACTCCAAGAAGCAACTTCATGGCGCAAATATTCACCCCTGCAAAAACCTCCAGCATGTTATCCTAATCCTCAGCAAAATAGACCAGATTTGGGAATAAAGACCAAGATGTCACTGACCCAGAAGCCAGAATAGAATCATAGAAGTGTTTGAGTTGGTAGAGACCTCTAAAGGAAGCCCAGTCCAACCCTCCTGCAATGAGAATGCCCCCACATCCCCACATTGCAGAAGAGTGCATGAACTGTGCCACCAGGATTTGCCAATGGTCTCGTTTCTTCAGCAGCAACCTATTTATGAAGCCACAGAACACACAAAAAACCGCCTCCAAAACAACAAATCCACACTGGAATGCACTGGGGAAAGTAGAACATATCTGTGTGACATACAGATACATTTCTTCCTGATCCCAGCCGCAATTCGTTATGGAGATAGAAACATATCAAGCTTTGATAATTATAAGACTATGAAGGAAAATAACTCTATACAATACTTTATAGACTTAGAAAATGTATTTCTTGGCTGGAATGTTCATCAATAAGACTTATAGATAGGTACTAATTACAAGAAATCCCCTAGTCTTTGTGCAAGCTTTTATTTAAATATTAAGCTTAATGTTTCACCTTCTAAGTACTCACATGGCTTTTCTGCCCTCAGTGGATCTGAATCACTGTCAACAGCAGGGAAGGAAAGCAAGAAGATGAAAGAACATCCAGTCTGGGGTTCTCCTGCTAAAAAAATGAAAAAAGACATAAAATGAGCTATAAAATTTTGCAAAACAGTTTTCACAGAATTTACTGGTTTCCCTCAGAGAAGAGTTTCCAGCTTAATAAGGTTCCACAAACTAGTGGCATGGTATGGACCCAAAACTGGGTCAAAAGCCATGCAATTCAGTGAGGTATTTTCCCCCTGGACTGAAAAAAGCTGATGAACTTGCATATACGTCCTCCTGGCATGTGTGCTGACCTCTGTAGTGTGAAATGGGGTGGAGCTGACAGGAGTGGATGAATCCCTGTCCTTCTCCTGCCCAGTCCCTGTGCTTTCCTCAGAGAGGTTGGCTGTGGCACAGGGCCTCCTGGCACCTTCTGCAAGCAAATCTCATTATCTTGTCATCCTGGAGGCCAGCCACCAGCCGTCAGCTAACCAGAGAGGCTCCCCTCTCCGAGATCACACCTGCCAACTCTGCTCCCAGAGCCACCAGACAGATCAAAAATGTAGCAACAGCAAATAACTTCTACAATCTACAGAGGTGGCAAATATGTCAAAAGCATTTTGATATTGAACTCTCACCTAAAATCAATGATCCAAATGGGACTCAACCTGTTCTTTATTAAGGGCTGAGGGGAAACTTAATATTTTGGAATTCGTTCACACCTGAGTTGGATGGACTTTATGAGTAATTGTTTTATGCAGCACATTCCTGCATCATACATTATTAAAATCCTGTAACTGGAGGAACAAAGATGAATGGGGCTTGCTCACCCATCCTTGTCCAGCACTGTGCCAGGATGGGTGACCTCCTGACCTCCACACTTTTACTCACACGAAGTTCCCAGTCCCTTGTCCTGGCCTCTCTTGGATGAAATCCCCGAGTTTTCCTCCTTATCCTTTTGCACTTAATTACTGATATGAAAGGGGAGAGGTAATCCTCCCCTTCATCCAGACTTCACTCCCAGAGGGGGCTGAGGAAAGGTCAGAAGGAGGCCTGGAGCATTCAAAGTACAGGTGGTGTTTTTCCCTGGCGCCTGCTTTGAAGAAAGCCTTCAGCCCCAGAGATAAGCATGCAGACTCCCTGTGGAAAAGAGCTCATCAGAAGGCATTTCTCCTTGCAAGCATGGCCCAGTCCTGGGGTGACCTGCCCTGGCTCCTGCTTTTCCTGCTGCTTGCACATGACACTGCTGTGTCAGCATCCTGCAAAGAGGTCAGGTGACATACAGCCTTCATCTACAGGTTTTGTTTGTGCAATCAGCAAGGTGCCAGGGCTGGGAAATCAGTCATGGGAGCTGTGTATCTCACACAGTTGGGCTGCTAAACTACAGCCCAGCAAAGCCACAATGCTGCTGCCAGCTGCTGGGTAAGATGCTGGCAGGGAACCAAAGGTGGTGAGTGAAATGGTTTGTAAGTCCTTTAGGGAATGCTGTGGTGGTGTCCCTTCTGCATTGCTGACCCCCGGTGCCAATATGAAAAACTAGTCTAGGAAATGGTCAGGAAAAGCTTTAAAAGCACCACACACACCATGCAAAATATTATAAAAATGACAGCCCAAGAGTGTCCCACTGGTGAAAAATTGTGCCCAGCATTGAAGAGATCAACCAAAACACTGCAGGAATAAGCCCTGCTCCAGTTAATTAAGCCATACAGGTCCTTCATTTTCTAGTCTCTGAAAAACCTGATATCACACCATTATGCTCCAGGATTGCATACTTCTCCCAAGATGGAATATTCAATCATGGACCATGGCAGACATGGCCACTAAAAGATGCCACAGTGCTGGTCAAAAAATCCTTCGTTAAACAAGTGTAAGGGAAACTGTGCAGCTGGTGAGCCCTTCCCACACACGTGTTTTCAAGGAGATAAAACCAGTGTTGATGTATGTTGACTTTAGGGAGTTTTTTGAGTTTCTGGTGGACAAGCAATCTCCTCGATTGAGCTCATTGCACAACCCCTCCCAAGGCTGTGGATGTTTTGCAATGCAGCAGTGTAGTCCCCGAGGTGGTGGAGCAGCGAGGGCGGATGGGGGAACAAGGAGCTCTGTTCCAGTGACACCAGGGATGAAGGCAGCTCTCCCTCTTTGGTGCATCAGCCATCAAGGCACTGCTGAGCCAGGCCTGCCACTCCAGGCACCCTGTATGTGCCTGCCTCTTCTCAAATGACCGTCAAAAAGAATTAAAATGCGTTAAAAATCCCAAGGCCAAGCAGCAGCCTGTGAGCAGCACTTGCTCAGAGAGGTAAAAGCTCCCAGAGTTGGATCCCGTATCCTTTTGCCAAAATATATGTGTTGTTTGTCCAGATGCTGCCCAGAAAGGCCTGTTCTACCTCCCTGAGCTCCTGTGCACACACAGTAAGTCTTGAAATGCATCAGTAAGTCTTAGAAATGTAACAGTAATTTTGTTCATCTAAGACCCCTATAAAATATGTCCTTAGACTTCTCAATTCCTTAAGGAAACGAAAAGAATTAAATTAAACTAAATCAAAAAGTTCAGATTTGACTTTTTGAATATCTTTTCCTGTGGCTCCTTTGAATGAACATTGATGTCTTTGAAAAAAATTCCTATGTAGCAAAGAGAGTTTTCCCATATAGCCATAACTGGGTCTGGGAAGGATCCTCCTTGGCCTTACAGTGCTAAACACTGTGACAATTATTTTGCAAGGTTGTGGGCCATCACACAGAATATATTTCTGGTGCTGTAGCCCAACAGATCTGTCTCTATCTGTGGGCAGTGGTTGATGACATACCTTTTGGGACGGTTGGGGTTTTTTTTTCCCAACAATTACTGGTGACTGAACCATTCTGGTAATGTTCCTTTAAGATGACAAAGGGATGCACCTTTGCAGTCCTGTGATGGAGAGATAGTTCAGTTCCTCTGACTGAGTGCTGACATCTCCTTTGGGGTTAGATTAATCTTGCCCTAGAAACACCTGCAGTCCCTCTGGTGACTTGCACCCTGACCTCCTATACCCTCCTGCGTAGTCACTTCAACACAAAGTGAGTTTTACCCCCTTCCACTGCTCATGGATTTTCTTTCTGCCCCAATGACAGTAATTCTGGCACTCGACCCCCCTCTCTGGTTACCTGAAGATATTGAAGATACCTTTTGATTTCAGTATGGTCCCTCCGTGTTTTGGGAATTCTCGTGGCTCGGAGACTGTATGTTGATATCACTTAGGGCTGTCATCTTTGAGCTCTGTTTCTGGGTCTCACACAGTGCTGAGGGCTCTGCACCACCTGCAGTGCTGGCATAGAGCTGCTTCAGACACAAAGAGCCTGAGCCAGGAACTTGTTTGGCACATTCTACTCAGAAGCCCAGGGGCTTATTCTGGGTTGTCCCTGTGCCCATGGGAGCATTTTGTCCCAACTCTCCTCACCACCAGTTAGATCTTTGGTACAGTTGCATGGTTTCTGGGATGCTTCAGCACTGACATGCCTTTTATGAAGTCCTTCCAGCTGGGGTGGAAGGGGTAGTCTACAATTTGTACTGGGGAATGGTGTACTTTTGGAGTGTTCTTCCATTCTCTGCTGTTTCTGTGCAGTTGCAGGGAGGTGAAGCTGGTGTCCCACAGTTTGCTGGAAGCATTTCTGCCCTTCCAGGCAGTCTCTGCCTGCAGGTGCCTGTCACAGCAATGCACATGTTGCATCTTGTGCAGCAGGTCACCCTGTATTTACTGTCACTTCATTGAAAAAAAAAATACAAAATAGTATCTGGAAGGGCACTGGAGGCAGAATTTGTTCCTGATGGCTAGAGGTGCTTATTTTGCCATCCACCAGGTTCTCCTACACTAAAGAGATGCAGAGCTAAAAATAAACACATGGCCCATTAACGCTGAAGTACCTTGAAGCAATTGCCTGGGGGAAAAAGACAGGAAAAATTGGTAGAGTCTGAAAAAAATAATTAACAGTGAACGGAGGCAGAAAGAAAACCATGGATGAGATGGGAATTACAGTAAAAGTCTTTTCCCAGGGGAACTCTGCTCTTTGCATGCAGAAACTCACTTGCACCTCCCATGCAGGGGGCTTGCAGCAGGACTGTTTTCTTTGCAGCCAAAGGTTTTCTGGAGAAAGAGGAGTTTTTTGCCTTTTGGATTTGAGAGTTGATACTTGCCTGCATTTTTACTGCCAGACTGGCTTTCTGTGCCCTTAGCCTGACCACACACCTGCGACATAAGGAAAGTGGTGATGTTCATTGCATGGAGAGGGAGCAGCAGGATGGAGGGCACAGGAAACCTGTGAGTGTCTGGGAACACAAAGCACCAGTCTGTGTTGGGCTTATTGACAAGACCTGCAGAAAGCAAGCACATTTTGAAAAACAGGCATATTTTTTTTCCTTCTAAAATGCGGGTGTAATGTTGTTTTGGATCAGCTGTGTTTCCTATGGAGTCAAGCAGGCCTGGGAATCGCATGGCTGCCGTGATTGCATCTGGACTCAGACTCAGCTGTTGAGCAATTCCTCTCATGCCAGCTCTGGCCCCTGCCCTGCCCTCATCTCAGAAAGGTGCTGGGGATACATCCGCCTTCCCCCATGCACACACACACCCCCATGGAGCTATTCTCAGCTCAGACATTTGGCTCTGCCCACTATCCCTTTGGAAGGAGTGCAGCCCAACCTGGAGAAGAAGCTGGGAACAACAGATGTGGTTGACAGCTGTGCAAACACAGAGGTGCATTGCTTGGGCACTGCATCCCTCCAGTGCACAAGGAGGAGGCATGAGATGCAGTCCTTAATCCCTTGGGCTCTCTGTACCATCTACATGGCAATTAATATCTAATGATCTCACCTTCAGATATTGAGTGGTATTTGCAAAGGGCTCCCAAGTGCCTGCCTGGAAGACCCTGCAGCAGCATGTTGTTCTGCACCCAGTGCCCACACAGCCCTGAAACAGGGAGGGGAGCAATGCTGTGCTTGGATCCCCAGCACTTCATTCAACACAGACAAAAGTGCTAAGGAGAAACAGCCTGTTCAAATTTTAAAAATAGCTTTTTGTAAAAGTGTAACAATTTCCCTCTTTTTTTTTTAATTAAAATGAAAGTTTAATTACATCTGAGTAACTCAAGGCAATTTTCAAGAAGCTGGGAAGTTTTTGTTCACTGTTTTTTGGAGTGTTCAAGATTCAGCATCTCACTCTTTTAAATTTATCTGGTTTCCAGTGGAAAAAAAAATAATTTATGGCTACAACCATTTGATTAAATGGTGCTCTGGAGAACTTTCTTCAACCAATCCTGAAAGAGGTGTCTTGTAAGGTTAAATTTTCCACAAATCCCACAGTGATTGCCATTCATCCAACAACTGAAGTGCCTGCAACACAATAAAGCAAATAGAAAAGCCCACACTTTATGCAGTTAGAAGAATTTTAAAAGTGTAGCTAATTTTTCTAATTGGCTCTTCTCTACCCCAGAATTACACACTCTTTGCTTTTGTACCAGCCATAGCAACTGGGGAACATTTTTAAACTCTGTCAAATAGATATTGACCTTTTCTTTCCTGCAGCTTGATGGGTATTCCCCAAAAAATAAACTCAATTTGATTTCTTGACATTTCTTCTGCTGTATGTCCAGGTTAACCAAAGGCCACATCTACATGGCAGAGAAAGAAGGAAGAAAACAAACCATCTTCTCAGAGCTCTGAGGTTTTCCATTAACCCAGCTTGGAATGACAGTGGCCTCTCTCCTGCACTCTGCAACGCCTAACAGTGCTTCCCGTCTTTGGTTTCTGAAATTAAATTCCTAAAGATTTTTGGCTTTATTTTGCCCTAGTTTTGCTTGCTCCTTCTGGCCTTTATTTCACTATGAGTCTTTATTTTCACTGACTTGAAGCTGGAAGAAAATCAAACCGTATGCCCAGACTGGAATGCAGGAATCCTTGCCTCTGTTTAAGAAAGGCTTTCTATCTCTATTCATGTTGCTGGAAGTGATTATTTGCTAAGGATAAAAAGACTCGAGTTTTGACATAAATGTAAATACTCATTTCTCAGATGATAACACCCCCTTCATTTAATACAGGTACAAAAGACATTTTACCCAGAGGAAACCACCCAATAATTTTAGGTTTCTTGGAGGCAGCTGTTTTAGGCTGCTTTTGGGAGAAGAAACAGCTCAGAAGGGAGTGCCAGCTCAGTATCACCAGTCTTCTGCTTCTTGCTAATAACTGGTGTTTTATACTCTGTCTTTCTGTATTTTTCCTTTTGATTTCAAAGCAGGTGTATGTAGGTAGACATGGCATCCCAACAGGACTTCCACTCTTTTCCATCCATTCTCCACCCCAAATCTCAAACTGTCAAAAAGTTACCTTTAGCAACATTTACTCTGCCATGACAAGGAACAGCTGGATGGCAATAACACTGAGGCAGATGCCAGGGAAACCCAGCCAAAATCCAGCTCTCTTGACCACATGGCTGGGTTCTCAGGACAGGCAGGAAGCAGATGTACTGCCTGCCAGTGGGAATGGGGCTGCAGGTGTGCTCATGAGCCCGAGCATGGCACTGAGAACACCACCACCACTCTGTAGGAATACCTGTACCAGGGACAGGTGCAGCTGCACCAGAGCAGCACCATCAGCTGTACCATTCCCCAGCAGCACCGTCAGGCAGGCAGCATGGCAAACTGCAGGAGGGCTCTCTTGTTTTCCACACCACACCACGTGAATTAGTCACATTTTTCTGGGTCTTCCGCAGGTAATCCTAAAAATATTTTCGCAGCCAATAGTTGTTAAATTATGCATGGTGTTTACTTTCACTCCTCTGCAGTTCTGCCATCTTTCATGAATATGAAAAGGAGAGCTCTAGGGAGCTGTCTTTCTTTTTTGATGGCAAAATTTTCCAGGGTTTTCAGTCTGGTTATAGAGGTCTGTACTTGTGCTGTTGCTGACGTTTACTTGAGTGGGATTTCTTCAGTGAGTGGGAATCTCCTGTGTGAATACAGGACAGGTCTGCCCTGCCTGGAGATCGCTGTGGATGTCTGAACTGCCTCCAAACACCTCAAACAACATAACAGAGTCCAACCAAATTGAAGCCTCAAAACAATGGCAATGAGTGACGGCTGTCTGCTAGGGGACAGAGCCGGTGTTTCAGCGATGGTGAAGGAAGGGGCACAAACACAGTCAGAAATGTGAAACCTGTAATAGACATTCTTTTCTTCTATTTTCCAAGAAAAACTGCCTAGGGCTTTCTCTTGGAAGCACTGGTACATCTTCAGGCTCTTGTCCTCAGTGTACAGGCTCCATGTTCCCTAATGTAGTTGTTCTGGGAAATACGGGAACATGAATTTCCCATCTCTGGAAGTGTTCAAGGGCAGGGTCGAGGGGGCTTTGAGCAATCTGATCTAGTGAAAAGTGTCCTTGCCCATGGCAGGGGCATTGAAACTAGATGTTTTTTGTGGTTCTTTCCAACCCAAACCATTTGATGATTCCAGGATTCTATGATTCTATGCACAAACAGGTAACATCAGCCCAGGAATGTACACAGGCATCATATTGCTTTGCAAGACAGGCTTTCAATCACTTATGGGGCACGACTGAAACAGAAACTGAATTTCCTACTGCTGGTGTAAATCCATGATAGCAGATGTTAAAATCTTGCTTTTTCTCAGTTGTTGCCATACTGAAATTAAGAATGTGTCAGTCAAAATGAGGTCCAAAATCTTCAGATGGGATTCTCACAAACACTCAGAGCCAGATTATTTAAATTAGATCAGGGCTAGAAATCTCTAATTGCCATATATTTTCTTGAAAAAAAATTCCAGTTTTCTAAAAGCAAGTGCACAAACTCCACAGTAATTAAAATCCTTGTTTTTTTTTTTTTTTTCCCAAGAAACTCTTTGAAAGAAGCTTCCAGCAAAAATACTTATTCTTAAACAAGTAAGGATTTAAATCCATACTTGCCGTTCAAATTTCAAACACGGAGTTCACCCCTTGAACTGTTTAGAGATTCTGAAGGAAAAAAAGAAAACAAAACAACTAAGTAAATAACACCCTCCCGAAAAGTAAATAAAATAGTAATACATGGAGAGGAATCTGTCTGTTTAGCAAAACTTTCCCACAGTCAGCTGGGCTGGGCTGAGGCTGCTGGTGGCAGGCAGGGTGGGAGCCGCCGGAGCAGATGTGGATGTCTAGCGACGGAGTGGAATAGGCACTTCCAGGGCAGGATATGCCTTAGCCCAGAGTAGTCGTCTAAAATAGATCAGACACATTGCAGCTCCTAAAATATCTGCTCCTTTTCAGCTTCGGAGCGAGCTTGGGTGGCAGGCTCTGATGGAGGAGTCTGGATGATGATGGGGCTGTCCTTAAAGGCAGGTGGGGGCAGATTCCAGCCAGGAACAAGGAGGCTCTTCATATCCAATCCACTGCAGGGGCGTGCAGCTGTGCCAGAAACAGGAAAAACTCCACACCAAAGGCAGAGGAGAGTTTGCTCTGCTGCTCTGTTTTATGTTTGGTCTCGATGTATTGAGTCTCTAACATTTATGATATTAATAATTCATAGTATCAAACTATTATAGTGCCTTAAGTTAACCACTGTCTCATATTTCCCTGCCTCTGGAAATACGTCCCCAGGGACAATTTGAGGCATCACAGTGCCAGCACGTAGTCTCCCTGAGAATGGCTGCTGTACCCAAGTGTTTCTCCTCCTCTGCAGTTTCCAGCTGATGCACTCTGAGTTTATCATCTTATTAGTCCCCTGGTACCTGGTCCTCCACCTTGCTCTGCTAGATACAATTTGATTCCTGCTACTTCAGCCCTTTGGGTCATCTGATTACCACCCCACCATCTGCCCCTGGACCAGTAAAATGTCATAAATTTGTGTCAACACCAAATTTAATTGTCACCCTCACATACCGAGGTGATAACTGAAGGGCTGACCCAGAACAGACGTTTTAAAGAAGCTGCTGGATTCTTTTTCCCAAACTGTAGCCTAAAAGTATTCTAGTCCTTAGACAGTCCCTGGCAAATTATGCCTTGTCATACTAAATGAATAATTTTATGAATTGTTCTTTTTAAAAACAAATTCCATATGAATGACCTCAGTATTATGCAGGATTATACCAGTAAAACTCTGTATTTGTTGTATGTATTAATGCATCAAACAAGTATTTTCCTATAGAAATCTTTCAGTATTGCAGTATGACACAAAAGTATGGTAGTACTGATCACTAACATCTTGCCAACTATCTCAGTATATTGAGATCATAATTATTTACCATTCAGCTTCCATAGCAACACTGAATGTAAATATATTTCCTAATATTCTTATAAACGGAGATTAAGGCTTTGCACATTCCAGCTGCGACCATGCCAGGAGAAGAACCAGAGACTCCATCTGCTATTGTGTTTGTTCAGTTGTCTGAAAAAATCAAACACCAATTTAAAGGAATATTGCATTAAAGAAAAGGGATTTTATTCTTTGAAAAAAAATCGAGGCTTTGGTCAGCTTCTTCTGCTCTCCTAGTCCATTTAGAGCTGCTGCTGGGCAGGATAACAGCATCGATTTCTCTTGTTTTGCTGCAATTGCTGCCTTGTCCAAGCATATTAATTGTCAGGATCAGTGTGGTACTGTCAGATTTCTGTCCGGGGTGTCCCCTGCAATGCCACACCTCACCCGCAGAGCCAGGCACTGCCAGTGCTCACCGTCAGCTGCTCGCAGCAGCAGAGGCAGCCCCAGAGAAATGCTGAATTAGCACGGGAGGTGGGGAGCGCTGAGTGCACTGAGAACAAACACTCATCCATCATCCTACAGCGCCAGGCTCGCTCTGTCCTGGTGTGTGTATCCTGCCCTCGGTGTTTAACAAACAGCAGCATTGCATTAAGGTATTTTATGAACCTCCCCAGCCCACCAGCGTTATGTGAGTTTTGGCTCCTTTGCGGAGATGGAGGGAGGCTGTACTTTTAATGAGTTTTAATGAGGCTGTACTTTTAATGAGTTTCCCCGACACTTCTGTCAGGAGCCGGGAACTTCTTGCAGTAGGGAAACAGAAGAATGCAACAGTGAAATTGGCTGCTAGCAAGAAAAAAAGTGGTATGCTATGGGGCCTGTTTCTCTTCTCCTTGCCATCAGCTCTGTGCCAGGTTAACCCTTGCAGGCTCAGAGGAGATGCTCCTGAGGCAAAGGGGAGTAAAGGAGCTCGCAAGTTGGTTCTTGATTCCCTCTCCTCTAATCTGAGCCTTTGTATAACAAAGTGCTTGGTTCGGCAATGTGAGCAGTACCTGTGTACTTCCTAAAAGCAATTAAGAACCCAACTTAAGAACCATCAAACAGGCTCTGCCAATCCCCAGGAGGCAATGATATTTAAGCATGTAAAGGCAAGATAGTTGCTTCCTTGTCACATTCCAGAGATGGAATGAATATTTCCAGGTATTTGCCTTGACTGACAAAATCAGGAATTAAGCCTAACATATCCGGTCCCAACATTGGGAAATCTGACTTGTCTTGTGGGCACCAGGAGGGGTGAGTGCATGCAGGAGAAGCACCACATTGTCACACATTAGGCCATTCTCTTTTCTTATTCTCTTCTGTGAATATTACGGGGCAGGTTAGGAAGAATGAATACTGCTGCCCACAGATTTGCCCTGTCCTTTGGCACGCTGCACCCAGGTGCTCCCTGCTTCCCCCTAAGCACTGCTGGCAGTGCTGTGTCTCATTCAGAAGCTGTGACTAAGGAACAATCTGCAGCCAAACGCTTACCCTGCTGCAGAGAGAACACATGGAAAGACTGATGCAAATTCAGGTATCAATGGCTCCCATAATCCTTTCTAGGCAAGAAGGGTGGGCAAAAGAGCTAACAGGTATTTTCCATTTGGAATATCTATAAGCCTGAACACGATGCTGAATTGTTATCCCTAAATAATACTTTGGGTCATTACTGGGCACATCCAAGCAGTGGAGCAAGGCACAGATGTGGCAGCTTGTCACCACATGCAGTCTCAGGCCTGGGAGCCTCCCAGAGAGGTGGCAGCTGCCTGCAGCCTGCTCAGCACCGTGCCAGGCACAGCTGAGGACGTTCCAGGTCTGGAATGTTCAGTACTTGCTGGGCCACGCTGTGTTCCATGTCTCAGATGTGCCTCTTCTCCTGCCTTGCTCCACTGGCAATGTGATGCTTCTGACATCCCAGGAATCATGCCTTGAGAGGTCTTTGTGAAAAGCAGGTATTGCTCCAGTGGGAGCATTAGAATGAATCGCAGAGAAGGTAATTTCCAGGCTTTGTTATGAGAAAGACAAAGCTATCAGGAAAAGGGGAAGGTGCTGCTGGGAGCACCAGGACAGCATGACACCATGGCCTTGTTAGCACAGCACCTTTCCAAAAACAGGACTAAGGCTGGAGTGGGGAAGACCGAGCCAGCCAGTCTTGGTCACCCACATTTGTTTCTTGACTCACAGCCCCTTGGAAGCAGAAGGATGTGCTGTCCTTGAGTTTCACCTCCCAGCCCACAGCCTCATGTGCCAATCTGCCTGCCCACGAGATCTGTGATCAGCTGCAGATGGTCAGGCTCCTCAGTGCCACTCTGCAACAGGGCTTCTTCCCTGTGCCATGGCCTCTCATCAGTGTGCTGCACATTAGCTCTGATGTGTTAAGATAAGCCCACATATTCCCTGCATGGCCCAGCACAGTGATATCTTCCTGGTGAAAAGAGGACACTGGCATGGCAGGGAACCAGGAGATGGGGCTGGAGCTGGGCAGTAAGCACATCTGGAGTGACCACAGAAAGGGGAGCAGAACAGCTGCATCACTGTAGCAAGGTTTGGTTAATTTCAATTGCTTAAACACTTCTCAGCATTGATCAGGAAATCACACATAGTTCATATATGGGGGAAAACATTATCTTATCCACCTGTGATTTTATGCAAATGAATCAATAAATGGTGTTTGAATGGTAGCATTTCTAAATCCCTAAACTGATAACATCCCTGCAGTCTGATGTCAGCAGAGCCCTGTACTCAGCCCAAACCCCATCTGTCATCCTGTCTGTAATTTAGTCTTGCTCAAAAGATGAAACATCTTTTCAAAATTCATAACGATTAGGGAAATGGAAATAGCTACATTTTCAACCTCTTTTAATATTTTTTATTCAGCTTTCCACCCCCTGCCCTATTCTGAGAGCATAATAACCACTACGAAAAGCTCTTTCAACAGGCATCTCTTGATTCTCTGGTGCTTGGTTAGGACAGACTTGTGCTATTCCTTTCCTTTCACCCTCTTGTGACCAGACAAAAAAATATGATTTTGCTGGGGTTTTCTGAAAATTTAGGATTTCACTTGAACACTTCCAGCCTTGCCCTCTAGACATTTACCTGAGAATTATTTCTACTGAACCATTTTCTGAGCAAAAAAGAAAAAAATCACTCTTCTTATTTAAGACTAAAAAGGCTTTTTATCTATAGTGGAGCAGGGATCCTTCCTTTGATCTTACTCCTGGGAATGTTGCAAAATAATAATAGGATAATCCTATCCATACATTCACACTTTTGTTAGCAGCCTGGGTGGGGCTCTGCATATTCAGCAGTGTTTTGCAGCCATTGATGAGCACTGATTTTGCTATATTGGGGGAGAAAAATATGCCTCCCCTCCTCCCACCTGTCAGTACCTGCCATTTGCTAGCTAAGCTCTTTGAACAGTAGTGTGCTTGATTCTCTTTCTCCGAAAGCCATCTCTCCATCACCCATTGCCTGATCTCACAGTAATGCCATGGCCCTTCTCCATCCTTGAACAGCTGGCTCCTGCAAGTTCCATCTTTCCATTTACTTTTCTCTGGTACAAGGCATTGATGCCAAGTTTGTCCAACCAGCCTGGAGTAAGAGTAGACACAGACCTTGACTCTGCCGTCCTCAAGGTCCTGCTTGTATTATGAGACTTTGCTCAATGTTTGGCTACCATATTTGAAACCCAATGTTTGAAACTGAAATGTTAGCTCCACCTCAGCCTTCCTATTACACAAACCAGGTGGAAATCTGCTGATCAGGACTCCCATGTACTTATACCAGTCCTTATAGGATTTCAGCTTGCTGTCTCTTTGAAACACATCTTTCAGTACTGGATCCTTGCCACACGCTTCTGGGGAGGTCAGTCCTTGGGAAAGGTCAGGCAGCTTCCAACCCATCTATTTTATTGTTTCTTGTGTTTCTGAAAGCCTGTACTGACAATGCACTGGAGTACAAAGATAACCTTTGATCTTCCACCAGTACACTGCAGTGAAGCCTGGAGCCAAAGTGTATCCCTGGATTTTCACGAGGACACCACACCCAGCGCAACCCCACCTCAGAGTAATGCCAGCTTAAATATTAAAGAATGCAGCATTTCTTTGAAGATGCCTGTCACAGCCTGCCACTGTGAAAACACAGGAGCCCACTGCCAGCAGTGGGACAAGACAGATGCCCAGCATGCCTGGCAGTGGCTGTGTGCAGCACAGAGCCCACCTCTGCTCCTCTGAGCCCTGGCTCCCGTCGTGCAGCGGGAGGTGCGCTCCGTGCCAGGGCAAGCAGTGGGATTTTGCCACATTCCACTTAGCTCTGTAGCTGAGACGCTTTAGAAAGATCTGGGTCAGGTTCAAAGGAAAAGCACTTTAGCAGTCAAAGCACTCTTTTTTTTTTCAGGATGCATTTGTGAAAACAAGGCATAATATACAGTCAGGAGAATCTCTCACCCTGTGCTCAGCAGAGCTCACAGACCCTGGAAAAAGCACAGCTCCTCGTCCTGCTGTCTATCCTGCTAGGACACTGTGACCCATGGAGTGCTACAAAAGAGCCCAGAGAGGGCAAAAGAAAGGAATACAGAGACCAAGTGCTTTCTCCTGTACTATACAATATCTTACTGGGTCACTCTGTGAGCATTACTGTAGCTTTCTGAGATTTTTCCTGTTGGTAAAAATGAAGCTGGTGTTACAAATTTCCTCACCAGGTCCTTCCACTGCTCAGTCATGCTTTTGCATTAGCACAGTTTGGTTATCTTTAATGTTACATTTGCATACCTGCATCCCATGGCCCCTATTTACTTCTGGCTTGACCTCCTTGGTCCTATTCCCTTTGTATCCAGGATAATCACAAGCATCTGCTACCCACAGTCAGCAGCTTTTGCAGATTATGCAGCTTCTGAGACAGTGTTGGCCTATTTTATTTTGTCAATATGGAGACAGAGGCTGTGTTTACCACCCAAGCTGCTGCAATGCCCTCTGAGATGTATTCAGGCAAATGTGTGTCTCCTGTTTTTGTACTCTGCCAGGTACAGAAATAGAGGGAAGAAAATTCCGTGGAGAAAAGACAAAAACTTTGTTTGCCTGCTATTGAAGGTCTGTACCTTAACAATGTCTTGATACAAAGAAATAAATAACAAACTTGGGGTGCTTGGTAGGATGACACTGCATTAGAAGTGGGTACTTCAAAATAGCCCAGAATAAAGGGGATCTAGACTGTGCTGCATGACACTGGTGATATGGAGGGTAACAAACAAGTGAGGACACATGGATTTGGATCCCAGTTTTGCAGGTGAAGTCCAGCTCTTGGGAAAAAAAAAAAAAAAAAAAAAAAAAAAAGGGACCCAAGAGAGTGCTGTGACACCTGACTGAGTCAAAGACAAAACACTTATTCAGAACAAATGATCTTTTTAATTTTTTTTTTGTCTCCCAGGGGGAAATACAAGGTAATTCTGTTGGTAACACCAGATTTATCTGCAGATTCACTGGTGTGCATGGGCTCAGTAACTTCCTCTCTGTAAGCTGAGGGCTGTGGTACTGAAGAGAGGAGTCAGCAGCATGAGAAAGGTAAGAGTTCACCTGCCAGAAAGTGATAATAGCAGGGAAAAGGAGATTTTCAGAATTCAGGTCCATGGGTAACTGATTCCACAGATATTTCATAAAAAGGCTTTTAGATTCTAAGTTGTACTCATTTCTGACTAGCCCATATCATCACACTTTGCCTCTCATACTTGCTTGCTTGCCAGGTTATATTAGTTGTTAAAAAGACCTTGCCTCTAAGGCTTTCTGTGCCCACTATGCTGCTGCCCAAAATGGCAATATTCTCACCTGTTCCTGAAATGTCAAGATGCAATTTTTCTCCTACGAGATAGAAATAATTTCTGAAAAACAGACATTCAAATACTCAGCTAAAGTGAACACTAAATCTTCTATTCCTATTTTTATTTTCATTTTCCATATTGTATTTTTTCTATGTAGCATCCATAGGTGCAGCCCCAAGATATTAAAAAGGAGACAGTATTAGTTAAAGACGGTATTATGACAGTACTGTGACCATTACTTAATGGCAGTTTACATTTCATTTTCATGGAAACTCATTAGTAATGATCTTTTAGATCATCTTCTGAAGGTTGTCCCAAAAAATTTATGTGCCAGTGTCCTGACTGGACAGCTTTTGAGTTCCATCCAGCTTTTAAAAGTTGGATTAAACAGCTAGGTAAGACAAACAAGAAGGTAATTTGTGTCACCTCATTTTAGCCATCTGCAAAACTATCCCACCAAAAAACCCCATACCCTGCCCAAACACTGCAATCTAGTTCTTCAGTGAAATAGTTTAGAAGATTGGACAAAATTTCACTAAAAAGGCTTCACAGAATACCTGAAAATAATTTGATGTGCTGCTGAACCACAGTGTTTGTCATCTCACCTCTCTTGAATTTGTTTGCACTCACTGCCATAGATTTATATCAGAAGTTTGCAATGGGAACAAATGTCTGAGACAGATTATGTGGATTACACTGGTGACATCCTGTCAGATGGGTCATTGTGTTTCACATCATAAACTCCAGATGTGCAACTGAGCAAGACACAACTTTTAGTGCAGCAAGGATTACAGCAAATGACAAAATAGATTCTGTATATATTATGCTACCTTGAAAAGAAACAATAAAAGTTGGACTATTTCTAAGAAATTAAATGGCTTTTTCTCTGTAGAAATGTTGGAACAGTGTGGTAGATTGATCTTGGCTGGATGTGGCCTCCAAAGCTGCTCTACCCCTCCTCTCCCCAGCTGGACAGAAAACAATCAAAGACTCCTGGCTGGAGGAAAGGGCAGAGAGAGACCTCTCACGTGATACTGTCACAGGCAAACCAGACTTGACTTGGGGAAATTGACTGAATTTATTGCCAATCAGATCAGAGTAGGATAATGAGAAATAAAAAACAAATCATAAATCACCTTTCCCCCCTTCTTCCCAGGCTCAACTTCACTCCTGATTCCTTCTCCCCTCCACCAGTACAGGGAGATGGGGAATGGGGGTTTTGGTCGCTCCACACCAAGACCTTGCCATGTGAAACCAGTACAAACAGTGCCAAATAATCCAGGGAGATGGGCAAATGCTGATGTCCCTGTGCTCCTCAGCATGCTCCTCTCCTCAAACTGCAGATTGAGCATTTCATTTTTTTCATTCTCACCTACCAATGCCCCAGACTCAATTCTTGTACACATGCAGAATAAGAAACAGCACCACTGGTTTTGACAGTTTTGTCCTTCTGAAAACCAGACTGCTGGGGAGAAAGCAAAATCCCACCATTTTCATAGCTGCTGGATCAGGTGTCCCTGCTGCAGACCCCAGGGAAGAGCACAGGGGTGCAGTGAACTCCTACTGACCAAGTGATGCCTTAAGCTTTAGCTTTCATATTTTCAGATTCTGTGCTGCCTAGGGATGCAGCTCTGAGCCTCATATCAAGTGCCAGTAAGTTTTCTTCACAGAGTAGGGAGATGAAACAAATCCTTTTCCTGATGAAGACCAAGGACAACTTTCAGCCCCAAAGTATAAACAACGGTGGAATGAAGAGAAAAAACAAGAAGGATGAGACCTCACAACCTGAAGCTGTAATTGGACAGTTAAACCCCAATATGCAAATGGACAAAAACTTATAAAAATGTAAGATCTCGTGACCATCAGTCATTTTGTGACCATTCTTAGTCCATCCTGGATGCAGCCCTGGTCAGGCTCCTGTCCTGCCCAAGGTGGATCCTGGAGGCCTTTCCATAAATACCTGCTTTATTCTCTTGCTCTGTCCAGTCTCTGTTTCAGGTCAGCCTTCCAAGGCATTGCAAGGGCACAGGATGCAATTTCACCACTGCAACAGGGAACTCAGCAGAGATTGATTTGCCCTGCTGAGAAGCATCCTCTATATTCAATGCCAAGACATGGCAAAAATGAGTGGCTCTGAATGCCTTCTCACTTTGGAAGCCCCTTGTCTCCTCTCAGGTAGCCTCACTCAGTCTCAGGGTGGAGTTAGAGGATGGGTTATTAGTTTCTTTCCCTCCTCCCCAGAATGCCCCTTTGGGACTGCTAGTCAGAGATTTTGCAAGAGGACCTTTCATTTAAGATGCACTACAGAAATGTCAGATTACATAGCAATTCCCTGATGGAAGATAGTCCTCTTCCTCACCACCTGCAGGAATAGTTTCAAGCCCAGTGACTTGCTGTTGTTGTCAGCTGTTGTGGTTTAAGCACAGCCAGCAGCCAAGCTGCTCATTCACTCCCCCACCAGTGGGACTGGGGAGAGAAAAGGAGAAGGGAAAGGGTAAAAACTGGAGAACTTGTGGGTTGAGATGAAGCAAGTTTAATAGAGAAAGTAAAAGCCACACACAGAAGCAAAGCACAAGAAGGAGTTAATTCACTGCTTCCAATGGGCAGGCAGGTGTTCAGCCAAATCCAGGAGAGCCCCATCAGGTGTGACAGTGACTTGGGATGACAAACACCACCACAGCAAATGCCACTCCCTTCCTCCTTCTCCCCCCCACTGTATGCACTGAGCAGGATGTCAGATGGTCTGGAGTCTCCCTTTGGTCACCTGGGGTCACCTGTCCTGGCTGTGTCCCCTCCCAACTCCCACACAGCCTCATTCTCCTCACCAGCTTGGCAGCAGGAAAGAAGAACCAACCTTGGCTTCCAGTGCCGTCAGTCTGGCACCTTTTCTGAGCTCCAAATTCTCCCGAAAATGTAAATGGAGATGGCGAGGATGAGAGCTAAATGCAAAACTGGTGGAGTTTTTTTTGCATCAAAATTATAAAATTAAATACTTTTTAGTAAGAACATCCATTCTTTTGCAAATGAATTTCAGCTATGGGAGACAAGTACATTGCTGCTAATGGAATGTTGTTTTTTCAATCAGGAAAGAAAATAAACTAGCAAAGAAATTCTAGGATAACATAAACACATTTAATTAAACTATAGCATTCCATATTGAGTTTGTTCTGGTTTTTTTTCCTTGTGCTTGGGATGCTTCCAGCCGAAGATCTGGCAATTTATAAATAAACAGATCAAGGTATTGTGAACATCTTTTTCCTTTCCAAGAGTGGATGTAGAAACAACAACCTAAAAGGGAACAAGCACAGAATGATCTCTACAGCTGCTGCAAGGACTGCCTGCTCAAAGTTGGAATTATGGGATTTTAATGCATCATCTGAGCTGCCAAAAAGTGTGAGCTCATACTTATGATCTCCTTCAGACAAGAAACTAGGATTGTCTGCATTTGTTCCCTAATGTTTGCCATCCTGGAAGTGAAGATTTAAAATAATTCACGTGGAACTTGCATCTAGGCATGGCATTACATTTTTTCACACAGCCCATTTCTTCTCTCTTTAACATGTCTCATCCAAAAATAATGGTGCTAAATGGCACTAAAGGAAGAAAAACCTTACCCAGACAAATTGCTTGGCTGCTAAAAATCCACTCTATCTGCTCACCATCCCTGGTCATTTAGCATGAACTGAAAGTGACATCAATAAGGGAAAAACACACTTTTCCTTCCCTCCTTCTTCCCATTAGAAACCATGAGGGTGAAAAGAGCTGAAGGAAATATTCTTTATTGCTTGGGGTTATTTGGTGCCTTCTCCAGAGAATTATTGCTGAATGGACTCACCTTGCTGAGTTTTCTCTTATAAGGAAGGATCATTTGTACAGGCCACTTGCAATGTGAATTCCAGCACTGGAAGTGTTTACCCATGTGGATATAAAGCTGTAGAAAAAGAACCGCAAACAAAACCTGGAAGTCCAGGGAATTTCCTTGTAGTTAATGTTCAGAAAACATAGTTGTGGCCTATCAGGCAATGCAGCTTTATTAAATTGCATTGATTGGGAATAAAAGAGAATTGAAAAAACATGAGTGAATAGCAAAAGCAGTTTCCTGTGAGAGTTGAAAGGAAGGACATGCTCAGTGTGATGATATTCTGATTGTAAAGACTAAGCACCCATTTTATTTCAGCTGCTCCATATTTTTTCTTACACAATCCTACTGCAAATCTTTTTTTTTTTTTTTAAGATCTCCTAAGCTGCTATGAGCTCAGTCGCATTCTTAGAGGGATTCTGACTCCTTTTCCTTCCCATGAAAAAGGATGCTCCTCTGAAAAGAAGTAGGTGGCGTGTTTCCTTCTCACCACCCTTGTTCCTGTCATTGTTTATTTAATTCAAATTCGATTTATTTAAGGGACTTCAGAGCTGCTTAAATAAAATTAAATTAAAATGACATTCTGAAAAATATCTAAATTCAAAATGAGGACAACTCATCTTCTCCTCGTCCAGAAAATACAAAATGCCAGTTTTTGCCTTGAGCTCAGTCCTTTTGCTGTCTCTTGAAGTGCCTGGGAGGCAGTCCACTCCAGACCAACCTTCAGACATCTCTGTGGCTTTGGGTTGGGAGATTTTTCAGGCCATGAACACCCTTTCCCTAAGAACCAGGCTGCTCTGGAGAGCAAAGGGAGAGTTTTGGCATGTGAGCATCCTCTCCTGAGCATCTCTGCTACTGACTTGGGAATGGAAATTAAACATTTCCGGTATCCAGAAAAACTAACACCTTGAGTAGCTTCTCTCTCTGAGCAGGTAACTCTTTTTTTTCAAAAGAATTCTCAAATTCATTTGATCAGCCCTAATTCTACTTCATTCAAGACAACACCTGCCTCCAGGTCGCTGCACAAATATTGACTTTCCACTAATTTTTGAATAGAAAGTGGGAGAAATTTTACCCAACAACCAAATCAATTTACACTTACTCAGACTTCCATCCTTTTTTAAGAGCCTTTTGCAATTTCTATGGGATTTTTGTCCTAACTCCTCCCTTTTCTGTTAGCACTATTATTGCTAAAGAAAAGGAAACAATAGCAATCATAGGAATTGTAACAATAACAAAAGTAATAATAATTAATAAAATTACGATGTCTTGCATCTTTCAGCCTATAAAACCAGATTTCAGCCTTCTCTTTTTATCTTCACTCATCTTCTGTTCTGGTTTTCCTTCTATCTTCTTCCTCTTTCATGAATCTACTATCCCATTCATTCCCTTTTCTAGCAATTTTTTGCCTCATTCTACTCTGGCCTTGTAACTCGCTCACTGGCCATTTACTTGCTGTTCTTCATCTTTGTTTCTCACACTAAAAGAAGTTCTTCTGGAACCTTCTAAAGACCACTGCCCATCTCACATGCAAAGATGAATACAAACTTTGATGATAACAAAGCCTGAGTTAATGTCTTCCTGGATCTGTTGGCTTCCAGCAGACTTTTCCAACTGGATAAATGTTCATTTCAATATAACCATTAATCACATACTTATAATTCTTTGTTGCTCAGAATCACTACCCAGCTGAATACACAGAAAGAGCACTGAACCATGCAGGAGCGTGGAAAAAGAAAAGGAAAGGCAAAAATTCCTATAATTATACTAAAATACTATAACGCATTTCAATGCACACAGAACTGTGTATTGTTCCTAGGTTTACTGGAGCTTGGTTGGACCTTGGGTGGAAGACATTGAGCCAAATGACACAGCTGTATTTTAATATATATTAAAAATAATTCAAATAGTTTTAAAGTACATTTAAAAAAGAAGAACCTGTTTCTTTTAGAATACAACAGATTTAATTCAATTTTTGGTTGAACTGATGGTGTCTGAAGGTTAATCTCTGATGTTGCCTTCTCACACAGGTGTGACTCTTACAAAATGTCTGAAACACTCATGTCAAAAACAACAAAGGTTGATGTCACTTCTCTATTGTTTTTTTTAAGGTCTGGGATTATTTTTTTTTTGTCTGCTACATTGTGTGAGGCCTGTGCAGGCAAAATTGGTCTTGAAGGTGGGTCAGCCTAGAACACAGTCCATGTTAGGTGCTCCTCAGTCTCCTCTCATTCACTTTGTATGAATTGCCAAAAAGAAAGAGAGCCTATTTATCTAACAACCTCAGGAAAAACCCTCTTCATAACTATCAGCTGTAGAAAGGCCATGTCAGATCAAAACCCATGGTCCCAACAGAAATCAATGAAATGTGTTTATTTCCAACAAAAGCAAGTCTTTTTTGAAAATTCACACTTTCCAGTGAACAGCTGTTTCACTGGAAAATTCCCGACCAGCAGAAGCATATGGAAAGACAAAGTCATCATGACTGTGTTGTCATCTCAACTTCCTTGGAGGATTAATAGGGATCAGTAATAATGGCAGCAGCCAGAGCAATTAATAATTGAACAGGTGCTAATGAGCCCATTGATGAAGTCAGCAGAGTCAGGAATTTCTTACTCATTTCTCGCTCATAGTATTTTTGCCCTTTTTTGATCCTTTTTACACCATGTGCTGAGCAAAGAATGGAGTTTGTCTCCTAATAAGGCCTGACCATCCTTTATAAATAGAATTCTCTTTGATGATACTATGATTGCAGATAGATTCCTGGCCATGAAAATCCTGCCTGAGTTTCCCCAGTTTTCCTGCAATCTATGCTTCTCTTTTGAAGTTCCATGTAGTCCATTAATGTAGGGACCTGAGATTATCTTTGTTCTGTATATTACTTTATCTGTCAAATAGGCAGGCTATCAAAGAGGGGTGGATGACTACACATTCCCTGTACATGTCTGGGATGTTCAGGATGAGCAATCCTGCCTGGTTAGACCCTTTACAGTGCTTGCATGGCCTCTAGTAAGATCCACCAGAAACAGGAAAATCTTAATCTCTAGGTTCATCTGCCATCTTTGATGTAAAATCAGCTTGAGCTGTAATCCAGGAAATCCTTGCCTCATGCTCAGGCTGATGCTCTTAATGGTTTTGCTCTGCTGCAGGCTCTGGGCTGGATGGTGTTTTAATGAAATGATTGTGCTGCATAGGGGAGCTCCTGCCTCTCAGATTGCCTCTGTAGGGAACAGAAAAAACCTGCCCTAGGAGTCACCTCTTGTTGGTTAAGTGCAGGATAAGGAATGACAGGGCAAAGGAGAAGCAAGAACTAGTAAGTAGCCTCATTTTCCCAGCTACCTCATCTCTTCCCTTTGCAAAATAATTTCAAAATTACATTCTTCCCACATAAAATGTCTTTGGGGCTTTATCAGATATACTTTAAGTTAGAATTTGCTCTTATTTTTTTTGTTTGTTTTTCACAATCCTACGTTTCATTTATGGCACCTGCAAAATGCCACCTGTGCTTGACAGGGATTACTCTGAATGCAGCACGCAGATCACATGGAACACCTAGAGCCCTGAAAAGTGTTCTAAATGTATGCCATAAGTTAAGAAAGGGATACACAGCCTGCAAATCTAAGATTTTCCCCTAAAATTACCCAGTGGCCCTTAGTAGCCACATGCCTACTGGAGGAACTTCTGAAGTGCACTGGGCTCCAGGGGAAAGGAGGAGGTAACAGAGAGAGAAGCAGCACCAAGCTGCAGTTTGCAGGGCTGCAAGCAGAAACTTCTGTCTCCATGAGGAAGAAACTAATTTGTCAAGATAAGAAATAGTACAGAATAATGTCTCTCTGTTCTCAGGAACACTGTAACAGAGTAGTAAGTGCTCTGTGCCATGAGGGCAAATGCATCAGAGCAGCCTGTGGGAGGGAGCTGGGCGGGACTGTGCGTGGTTGGTGGCAATGCCATCCAGCTCCAAGTGACCCACTTCAAGCTGCATATTCCCAGCAAACATGACTAATGCAGATGAGACAGATGAATACACATGCTCGTGCTAAGGAAGAAAAGAACTTCAATGATACCGTTCTATTGGGGAAGACGAAACGGGGAAACCTTACAGATATGATTGCTTGGCAAAAGTTTCTGAAAATATAAAACCTATAAGCGAAGTAGAAATGAAAGCGAGCTTTGAGATACCAGCACGGCAAGCAGGAAGAGGGTGATTAAGCACCTGAAGGCAAGATATCTGTCGATTGAGCAACACCCCTAGAGAACAAAGGGGTACCAAGGGTCCAAGGGGGAGGGGCCCTGTCAACGTGGCAGGGAAAAAGTAGTTTAGAAACCAGCTTTTAAGGTTTAGAATGCAGAGCGATGTGGTAATGTAGCAGTTCTTATGGGCTGTATGTAAATTCTGTAGGATTTGTGCCTTGTACTGGTTGGTTAGTGTAAATTAGAATATTCAGGACAGAAAGGCATATAATGTACTGTAACAGAAACTCAGCTCTCTCTTTTTGGGCATGCTTTCAGCTGGGGCTGGCAGCCAAAGGGGAGGCTCTTGCACCCATGACCGATGCAATAAACCGAGTGTTCCAAGAGCTGCCCTGGACTCCAGAGATCTCTCTCGTTGCCGTCCCACCTGATCCTACACTGTTCCAGTGCAATAATCCCATTAAACAAAAGTTGCACATCAACAGGATGAAAAATGAAAGGAAGGAGCAACTCTAGGTGGCTGAAAGATGCTGGGCTGTTCAGGTTGGGCTTTATGCTGGAGTGCTTCCACAGACTGGTGCAAAGATGTGCAGCTCTTTCCTTTGCTGATGCGTGCCCTGTCTGCTGCTCCATCCCGGGGGATTTTAAATTATTTTCCCATGGCTATGCAGGACTTTCAATACTTGCTTTTTTCCACAGAATTCCTGCAAGGTATAGACTCTTATCCAAACACTTCAACCAGTCTTGACAATATCCAAGTCCAAAGCAACAAGCGAGTATTTTATAGATTATAATCTGACTTCATTATTTTTGTTGCTGAGTAATGCATGAAGAAGATTAGACCTGCAATCACCTATCACTGCATCTGCTTCAATTTTTTTCCAGAACACTCTGACAGCAAAAAAAAAAACCAACAAAAAACCAAAAGAAAACCCCTGAACAAAAACAACAAACAAAAACCCCCAAACCCACAGTGGTAAGTAAACTAGTGAGAGTAAAGAGCATATTTATACACATAGACAGTGCAAGTAGTTAATTAGCTGAAGCAAATGAATCAAAATTCAGGAGGCCACACATTCTTATTTCCTTTGAAGCTGTTCTTTCATTTTAGCTATGTTGAAAGTGCTTTTTATTAAGGTGCCAAAGTTCAAACAGAAAATAGTTATTGTTTTAATGGTTTGAAAAACTTATATCTTTCCTTACAGAACCCTCAGGTCCACGCAGCTGCACTTTGCTGTACCTGCTTTCCCAGGCACCACCTAGGACATGTTTTCAGTTCCTTGGTAGGAGTATAGAAACAAATAGGTGTAGTGCTAGTGAGGCCTTAGATAACCATTATCAGTCACAGTTATTGATTACAGGAACCGAAGGTTAAAACTGGGCCAGTGATGGAGACCCCACTGAGCTGCAGTACAGCACCAAGGGGAACCAAGGAGGGAGACCTGAGCTGCCTGCAGGCCACAGCACCAGAACGAAGAGTGACACTGGAGCAGGGTAAGAGGCTGAGTTCAGAGGGCAGCTCAGCAACACTGCCCACTTTGGCACAGGACAAGAAGTCAGTAAAACTGGGATTAGACTGATTGGAACGAGGGCAGCAGGAACAGAAGCATGGCTGGAATATTCAGCATCTAATGAGATCCTGTGAGACTGAAAAGCATTCAGGTGGCTGGCTGCTGCCGTCTGCCTCCTGGGATTTGGGAGGAATAGCTGGAGATGGAGATATTTTTGGAGTAAGCAATCAATTTAATGAAGCAGGATCCCTCCAGTTCATTGACTGTCAAGAGTATAGATTTGCAAAGTAGTATTTCATCAACTCATATTTTACCATTTAAAATAACTAGAGCTTTGAGCATGCTAGACATTCATAAATATCTGGAGCACTGCTTGCCTATGAATTTATATCCCATTTATGAATTACTTAATTATTGTATTCCTATTCCTTTAATACAAGTAATTCCACTTTAGTGTTATAAAATGCTATGTAACATGTAAGGTATTTTAAATACCATAATGTTCTAATGAATATATTCATATCTGAATATCTAATAAGAAACAATATTTTAAAAAATGTTTTACTGATAGACTACATAATAAAATGCAGTAGTTTATAGCAGTAAATGTTTATATTAGTACTTTATGGTATATAATATATTGATAGGTGAAATGCCACTACTTGAGTTGCTATGGATAATTTAAAATCAATGTGTTACCCTAAATGTAAAACCGGTTTGGTAGAGAAATCCTAAGAGCTCCAAGGTACAATTTACTTTTTGGACAGACAAATCTTCCCTAGAAATTTCTGAATTCTGGAATTTACTGAAGACTTGTCATAAAATTTAATTGTATACTGTTGAATTTACACAGGACACCTGATTTTTACAGAACAAATGTAATTATGCTTGTCCATTCCTAAAAGGTGGGATTTTGCAGAAAGGCTCTTTTCACCACGACTTCTGAGCTCCTTGTTATTTTATCTACCATTTATTATTCCGTTTGAGCTGAAAAAAAAAGCTATTCCACAGTGATGTTTTTTTCAAGAAGTTGTTTATGTAACAGATGCAGTTTGGGATTAACAAGTCTGCTTTCTGTCTTTTCTCTCTGCATAGCTTCACTGTTGCATCAGATTGCCTCTTTACCTTTATGGAGTCTTGTTTGGATGAATTCCCCAGGCTTGAATGCTCCTTCCTAACCAGATATTTCTAGCTCAATGCAGATTTGATCACCCAAGGGACACATAGCAGTTCTAGGCTATCATCTAGACCTTTCAGGAATCTTGACCATCTTTCTTGTCCTTCTGGCATCAGCAATAATACTAAGATACGTTGCTTCGTGGAGCACCAAATTAATGAGAAAAGGTATCTTGAGGACAAACACTACATCTGCACCAAAACAACAAAACTCTGCAAAGGGAAAGGAGAAACACATCATATCATATTTGTGCATCTGCCCACACCTGGAATTTTGCAACCATCATAAAGTAGAGTAATTCTGGAGCACCTGAGGAAAAGGGACTCAGGGAGCCAGGTGAGATTGAGAAGAGATGTTATGCTTACATATTTAAACACGAGCCAAGCAACCTGCTGATTATATGTATACCCTCTGCATTTCAAGTCCAGACACCACAGTGGAAAACAGAAAGGAAAAAACAATACTAGTCTTGCAAAATAAATATCCTGGGCAATTTGTGTTCCAAGTATTCTAGGGCACTCAACTTTGGCAGTACAAGCTGCCCAGACTGCTTCTAACGTTCAGCTTTCTGTTCTTCACTTTAGGTGTTGAAAAGAGTGCTAGAGAATTTATGTGGATTCATTAAATGCCCACAATTATTCCCTAGTCCTTGTATTGTCAACAGACAGAAAGAGGCATTTCTAGAGCATAAGTCCTCCCACCTTCCAACAACTAAAACAGCCTGGGTGAATTTTACTGTACGACAGTAAAATTATTATTAATGCAACACAGGAAAATGGAGATATTGAAGTTGAGAACACCTGAAGTCAGGGGGAATTAATTCCACCTTATTTTTAAAGGCTTCAGTGACTTCATTCACCAGACTTCCTCTCCTTGCTCTTCTCTCATACTTTGCAACTTCCTTTTATTTTTCTGCCTAGTTTCTGCCCTGCATCCTTTTTCAGCTGATGTAGCAATACCACAGAATTCTTAAGAACCCCAAGTCTGCTTAGTGCAGTGGGAGACAGAAAAAGATGAAAAGCAAAAGCATCAGAATAAAGCAACAAAACAGAATGACAAGCAAAGAACTCAAAGCAGTTTTAGCAGTACCATCAGCTTCTAAATACTGGTATATTTTATAAGAAAACAGCCTAAATTAGGCTACAGATATGATCTGAAATGCGTAGAGACTATAAGGCCAAATGATGCAGAAGCAGTCTGCTCTCCTGCAGAAGAACACTAAAATGCTATATTTATAACTGGGACTCAGCGTGGCTTTCTAGAAAGAGACCTAATAAAAGCAGAGAATATAGCCAACTTCCACTTCCCCATGAACGCTTTCTTTCCCCATGCAAATCTGTCATGCAAAGCATAGCGAACAATTCTGATTTGCCTTCTTCATGGACAGTTTGGAATTAATCAGCTGACATGTGAGCACTATGTGTGTTAGGCATGCTGTGTTAATGTTCTGGTGGTTTTAAACTAAGAGTATTACATTGCACTTTTCATAATGAAAACTTTAGCTTCAGAGGTTTTTTTTCAGCTTTTCTATTTCACATTCTTGAACAACACATGTGAACAAGGCTTTTATGTAAATATCATAGAATCACAGAATAGTCATCTAGTCTAAACTCTTGCTCAAAGCAGGAACAGCTAAAGCAGGTTGCTGAGGGCTGTACTCAGCTGGGGTTTGACTATCTCCAAGGATTCAAACTGGTTTCCTGTGCCACTCACTCTCAGAGTGGATAAGTTTTCTCATATGTTTAAGTGAAATTTACCATATTTCAATTTGTGTCTGTTGCCCATTGTCTTTTCACTGGGCACCACTGAGAAGAGTTTGGCTCGGTCTTCTTTAATACCCCCAGGCAGGTGTTGATAAATATTGATAAAATTGCCCTTAGCCTTCCCTTCTCAAGACTAAACAGTCTCAGCTCTCTCATCCCTTCTTCATAGGAGAGATGCCCCAGCCTCTGTCCTAATCAGAAGAGCTCTTTTCCAGAGCTGCTATATATATCCATGTCTTGCTGAACAGCCCAGGACAGGACTCAGCACTACAGATACATCCCACTAGGGCAGACCAGAAGGGAAGGAACACCTCTCTAGACCTGAGGAAATTCATGAGGCTGTTGGGTCCAAAATTTCACTGTGTCTTCAGGGACCAGGAAGTCCTAAAGGCAAATCTTATCTGTGCAAGTTGAGGCAAAGGTGGCACTGTGCATCTTGGCCATTTTTGTGTCATTTGTTTGTCCTATTCAACGCCAGGCCCTTCCTGCTGAGACACTTGTAGAAACCCTTCTGGTGGCTTTTCATGTCCCTTAACAGATCCAAATGCTGGCAGGCTTTGCCTTTTCTAATGCTATTCTTGCGTGATCAGACAGCATCGCTATATTCTTCACAGGTTACCTTTCCCTACTCCCACCTCTTGTGATGCTTCCTTTGACAGTGTTTTTCAGGAGCTCATTGTCCATGAAGATCTCCAGCCACCTTTGTTTGGCTTTCTGTAAATCAGGATGGACTGCTCTTAAGCTTCAAGGAGAGGGTCATTGAAAAATTAGTAAACTCACCTGGACCTCTCTTCTCTGCAGTCCCATCTCCTATGGGATTCATCTAAGTAGATCCCCGAGCAGGCCTTTTACCACAAAAAGTGGGAGAGTTTCCCTGATAATGTTATCTTAGCACTTTCTTATTTGGGTGTATATGCTCAAGGTCCCTTTCAGCCCTGCACTGCTGGTTTCAAGCTCTCTCTTGTTCACCCTACATCTTTTACTTGTCAGCCCAGCCCGTCCCTTCCTCATTTGACTATGGTTGTCCTTTCCCTTTCCCACCTTTCCGATTTTCAAAATGTCTTTACCATGTTAGCCAGCCTGTTGACAAAAATACTTTTGGTCTGCCTACTATGGTGGGATCCCATCTCTTCCTCAATGATCTCTGATCTTCACAAAGGACCCAGGCTCATTTAAAAAAAAAAAAAAAAATCCCTGCTCATTGACACAAGCTGCACAACCACTTGTTGATCCAGAGGATTCATTCACTCCATGACAAGCCTTTTCCCCCAACCAGCAGGATCAAGAACAAACCCATTTGGCCTCCATGCTGTCACCCACAGTCATGTAGGCTCACTCTATACATTTTATGTCTTCCCTGGTAGCAGCTTCGCTGTCCACCTGGAAGCGGAGCTGGGGTCAATATTCTGAGGACAAGGCAAGCCACATCAGTGTCTCACAATGTCCTAGATTAAGCCCCTAGCAAGTAGCAAACCTCCCTAGAAACCAGTTCAGGTGGGTAGATGGGGAAATATCAATATCCAGCACAATCTTCCAATCAAAAGTGTGCTTTGGCTATTGCAGTAAACAGGATTTCAGCATCTGAGAACACCATTGGTACAAACTCTTCCAGACAGCCTCTGGGACAGAACTGGTGTCAGCCCGACAGACTGTCCTGAGAATCTATATGCAAGATACTGCAGCCATCGACCCAAACTCAAAGATCTTCAGTGGAATATCCTTACCTTTCCTTTTGACTCCTCTCAGCTCTAGCCCCAAGTATACGCTACAGAGGAAGCAGTACAGGGGCAAAGAGAGAAAATGAGTCTTACACAAAAGTTTTAAATATGCACCATTTCTTACAAATTTACTTAATAAAGTTCATTCATGACCCTTTGTTGACATGCTTCAGGCAGCTTTTGCCATGCAGCTGATCAGCCTTTGAATGTCTTCTCCTTGAAGTGCTGTGTTTTGAATTGTAATTTTGAGGCACCCTTAATTTTTTTGCTGACTGGAGTGGGCACAATTCTTTCTACTTGTATTCTGTACTGCTATGTGGTGCCAAGGCACCTGCCTTCAGAAAAAAAAAAAAAAAAAAAAAAAAAAAAAAAGTTTTGCTCATGTTGCTGAAGAAAACAAAGATTTAGAAAAATGCATTGAGAAAAGCAAGTAATGTCTGAATGTCTGTGTTCACTAAAGGTTCATCATGTTCTGAGAAATCAGGCTACAAGAGGGGAAGGAAGTAGCTCTCCTGTGCCAGGTCATACTCTGACTAGAGCTGCTGAGAATCTTTATTTTAAATGTCAAGATCATAGATTAAATTTGTAATTGTCACTTCATTGAAATTCATTGAAAATAAACTGCTTGTCCAAAAATGATTAGTCTTAGCAAATATTTCAACTTGAGGGGTGTATGCAACAAAAGTGCTGAAATGGTCAACGTTTTATTTTAGTATTTTTAAACTAAAAAATATAAGATTTTGCTTTATTATGATTTTTAATTGAAAACATTGGAATTGGTGCTAATAAAGAGATAGTGAAATAGTAAGAGTAAACGAAACAATTTAAGATGATCTGAATGGAATGTTTGTAATTGCTCTATCTGTGGCTTTTTTTAGAGAGGAAAAAGCAGAGAGGGAATTCTGCCCACAAGAATGGGTTATTGGTTTTTTCCCCTTATTTGGGATGCTATTTTTTTTCTTTTTTTTTTTTTGTATGGCTCCGAACCATTTCCTGCCTCACTGCGAGGTTGAATATATATCCAGGGGTGCTACTGTGGGCACTTTAACAGCAATAGAGAGTTCTGGCATGACTAGTATACTCTCTTACTGTGAAAAAAAACAAACCAAATCAAACCCAGCTCCAAACCATTAAACCTGAAGAAGAACCAGAGTAGTTTAAGGGAGTGAGCTTCCTCCTTTTATGTATAAGGCATTGGACACACTTTAAACAATATATTACTTCCATCCTTACAAGACCAAAGCAAATCCCTTGATTATAACTATCCATTTTCATGGCATTTATTTTATCAAGTGTAGTGACCAATAATACTAGAAACAAGAACCCCTCTGGACATAGTTTTACTGTTAGTGCTAGATACATTAATGTTAGATACTGTCTTAGTGTTAGACACATTAGCACCAATGGAAAACACTACAAGAGATACAGTTTTTCCTCTTATTACTTAACTAATTTACATATATTATAAAAAGTTTTTTTTCTAATGTAATGATTTAATAATTCATCAATTTTCACATACAACGTCTTTAAAAAGTCTATTCTATAGTGACATTTCAGTTAGCACTGTTGATTTTTTCCCAATAACATTATTTTACAGTAAGTACAATATTTAAAAAACCCAAACCTGCACCCCCACCAATGACCTTAAAAACACCAGGTGTGCCACACTTGAGATTTTGACTTCTGTATCACCTCTAAAATAATTGTACATACATTTCTTCACTGTTTTCAATACACCTGAATAATTTACCTTTTTTTTGCCTCAGTTTATCAGACATACCATATCTCTATTTTCTCTGTCTCTCTTCTAGGCTTGGTGGTGGGGGGTTGGGGTTTTTTTTGTTTGTTTGTTTTTTGTTGTTTTTTTTTGTTTGTTTTGTTTTTTGTTGTTGTTGGGTTTTTTGTTTGTTTGTTTTGTTTTATTCTTTCTGCTAGTTTCATTTCTACCTTACGTATCTATAAGCAATCCCTCTAATGTAAGGAAGAGTCATGATTTAGTCTCTGGACAGTAAAAAACATTGAAAAATGCAAGATGTTAAAAGTTTATTGTATCAAAAAGTGTATAGTCTTATTTCAGCATTTCACTTTTTTTCGAACCATGTAATTTTTCTTTGTCTTTTATTACAATATGTCAAAGGTTACAAACACTGTATTTATTTAGTTTCCTGCTACCCCTGTGCTCCCTGAGGGAAAATTTGCACTCATTTCACAAAAGCAAAAGTGCAAACCAGAAACCTATGAGAGCTGTTCACTCAGCTTTGCAGGGGGATTTGCATGATTTGCCATGTGTTAGTTCAGCAGAACTTTCTATGCTGCCTGTGGCACTGTTTCTAAACTATGACTTGCTTTCTGGGATGATTTGTTTTCCTTTATAAAACCAGTAGCTCCTCAAAAAGTAAACAATACATGGAAAAACTATCCAGGTCTGTGCTGTGTCATTCACTGTCTAGCCATGTAATTTGAAATAGTCATCCAGTAAGAGTTGAAGGAATGGCTTTTAGCCACAAGAAAGCAATCTAGTCTTTTTAAATGAATACTCTGGATTCTCTGTTTTTACTGTGCAGTGATAAACCTAGCAGTTCTGCACAGGGTTTCAGTGCTGTTTGATATTGTACTGAGGAAAAGGCATCTCTTTGTGACACTTGGAGGTTTTGCCCTGTAGACAGTTCAGTGAATGCTCTCATTTCCAGTGACTGATGATAACTTCCATGGTGATTGTCATTCAGCCAGCTACCAGAGACACAAGTAGACAAGGAGCACTCATATCATGCATTGCTGTAACTCAGTGCTCACATCTTTCCCAGGAGAGGGTAACTTGGGCAACTGGTCCTTTGGAAAACAGTCAGGGCGAGCTGTTCTGAAATCAGCCATGATCAGAAGAGAATGTGTAGTCATAGCTTTTCATACATTGCAGGTTTGCAGTGCTGAGCAGGACATGAATCCTGTAAAACTGAGGCTTTGTTAGGTGCCAGACGTGTGCCTAGTACTCTGAAGGGGTGTCTAGATGTTCAGGTAATCACATCCAGGTTCATACTTTGGCGTTTTTCCAGTAGTACAAAAGAGAATGAAAGCAGCTTTAATGTTCAATGAATCGCCTGCCATAGCGAAGTTCCTGATCCTAAGTAAGCATACTAAGCTTCATGACCAACACATTTTCTCAGCTAAGGCACAGCTGCTCTAGCTTGGCTGTAGCCTGAATGCAGCACAAGCATGTGCTGTGCTTGGCAAGACTGAGCCTGAATCTCAGTGACAAACTCATCTGTTGCAACAGGCTGTTACAGAAATACTGGTTTAGCCTCCTGCAACAGCATCAGTGCTTCACCTTCTTCAGGGCCCTCCATGTACAAATCCAGAGCTGTGCTCCGTCCCTGAGTGTCCTCCAGACTTCTGGAGACAGCCTCTGCTTGAGCCTCCCTGCACAGGCAACTGTTGAGTCAGTGATGCAAGCTCTGGGGGGCAGGGTGCAGAAGGGAACATTCCTTATAAGTTGGGCACTGAGGGAGAGGTCAGATTCCCTGGTGTGGTACAGCTCCATGTGTAAGACACTCAACTAGCACATGAGGGACCTGATTCAAACTCTCCTGCTGCTGATTTGGAGCAGCAATTTGACCTCAAGCCACTGTCCCCAGAAGACATATCTGAGCTTCTGTGCCATAGGGCAGGTCTCCTAGTGTCTCTTACCAAGGTTCTTTGTCCCAGCTGGGAGAAAATGGTGTGTCTCTGTGCACTCAGTGACCACACCTGAATGTTTCTTACACACGTATTCTGAGTCTTTTAAAAAAGCTTCAAGATGAAATATTAAAGAAAAAAATAAAAAACCAAACAAAAAACCACATCTACAAGGAAAATATATCTATCTAAATATCTAAGATGTTCTCAGGTGATTTTATTCCCCTTATTAAAAAAATGGCGTTAGTTTGATGTTCTGTGCAATTCCAAGGCAGTACTTCAACTATTCAGACAGTCCGAAACTAAAAGTTACAGAGTATGCTCTGGGAAGCACACAAAAAGCAAAGAAAGATATATCAGCCATTAAAACTCAAGTTTAACTGAAGTTTGTTTATATAATTTTCACGACTGTACAGATGTCAGGATAAGTTGAACCAGTTGACAGCAAAACAACTCAAACTATAAAGCTTGCATGCACATAAAATTCAGGTAAGAAGTAAGTTTATCTTTTCCTCTTTCCACACATCTGTGATGGCAGGAGCCATGTGGAAGCAGGAGCTGTGTCCTTATATCCTGTCACTTGTCCCTTTCTAGCTGTTCACAGAAACTGCTTCTTATTGAAAAATGTTTCCATAACTGTTGTTCTTCAAAAAGTGCTAAAAAGCCCTTGGTTAAGGGCTTTGGTTTTATTTTGTCTCATGAGAAGGGGCTGACTTACTTGACTAATTTAAAACCCCAAAAGACATTCCTGAATTCTAGTTGAAGAGACATTTCCCTCTAACCTGGAGGTACATTTCCAGCTTAGACCTGTGCCCAGTCTTTCACTGTGGCTGTTGACTACTTAATGCTCTCTACTCCACGCTGCTGGCTTCTGCATGTCTCATTTCTTCTGCACTCCTTCACAGAGGTCACTGGGTGTCACCTCAGGCTTCTGCACGGCACGAGGTGGTAGATCTCAGAAAGACAAGCAAGGCGAGCCACTGCCTTGTGAATCACTTGTTTACAGTCGATTGCCACTTTAGCTGATTGAATAAAGGGAACGCCTGCAATGGCATATAATTGTTGTAGTAATAATAGCAATCGACTGCTCATTTTTACCAAATGCCTTCTGTACATCTCTGCCCTCTTCATATTCCCAAACACCAGACACCTTGTATAAACAAATTAGTATCCAGTACAATTTTAAAAGGGTTGCATGTAGGGTACAGGTATTTTAATTTTAGAATCATGTGGCATCTCCATCTCTGTTTCTCCCTAATTCCTATCACTTGGACTGTGCTGTGCAACAGTTGTCCTGGATCCTTCTTTTTCCTCCTTACAGCTTTGTGATTTCAAACTGTTTTAAATTGCATGATATAAAGAAGCCCACCTTCAAAAATTCAGTGTGCTGCGGAATAGGAGGGCATCCTTAAGTTCTCTCCATAAATTTCTGTCTTGCAGATGGGATTTATTTGCCAAAAAGACATCTGCTTTTGGGGGCCGAGGTTTTACTGCCAAACACTGGAACAAAGCTGGTGTGGCACCATACAGAATAGAATCCTTCATAGTTTCCTTGTTCTTAATATAGAGTGTGGTGCAGATACTTGGCATATCCACCACTTTTTCTTCTTTTGCTTTCTGTTGTCATTTCCATTTTTTAAATAGATACATTTAGGCTGCAGATTGCTTAGACAAGTAGATGGAAGAATTTGGTAAATTCCAAAAAATACACATTAAGTATTTTGCAATATATCCTCAGCAAACAGCTCTTAATGCCATCACACCATGTGTCTGGCCATCCCACCTAATTATATTTGGAATCATTGGCTCATCCCAGCCAAGGGGAGCTAGAAGTCTCAAAGACATCTACATTTCTGTACGTTTAGAGTAGATCACAGAAGTCTTTTCCAAGTGTGTTCCATGCTATTACTCAAGACCATGAGCATGGAAGAGAAGCCCTAGAAAGGAATCTGTTTCAGGAACAGCTTTGTTGGGACCTCGAAGTCAGGCATGACAGGCACTCGCAGCAAACCAAGTCTCTGGCAGTCAGGTACGGCAAGCCAAAATGGGAGGGTTGAAGCTGCGGCTGCCTCTGGCTGTTCACCCCAGCCAAGGCAGAAATGGTCGAAACTCTGATGAAACACCACGGTGCTCAGCTTGGTCTTTCAAGGTAAGCTAGCACTGACCGTGGTTTTGCGGTACCTGTGGCCCGTGTGAATAGTTTACCTGCCCGAGTAACTTCTGTTTATGCTCAGGTGCCTCAGAAAGCTCCCGAGTTCGGGCTCGGGGCAGCACCGAAGCAGTCGGGGTACCACCACCACCCCTCGGCTCCCGCCGGGCCCGCACCTGGCGGGGGGCCGGCGGGGCGCCGC
>VZSR01003812.1:6201227-6313339 GCA_013398615.1 Brachypodius melanocephalos | reverse complement strand
CGCAACACGTGGGCGCCCGAGCGGGGCCGCGCCCGGCGCGGCCGGGGAGCGGGAGGGCGGCGGGGCCGGAAAGCGGCGCGGGGAGGAGCGGGTGAGTGTCCGGCCGGCCGCGGGGAGGGCGCGGGAGGGGCTCGGTGCCGGTCCGGCGCGGGAGCCCGCGCGGTGTGTGCGCACATGGCAGAGCGGGGAGCGGCGAATGGCAGCGCGCCGTGGCCTTGTGCCGCCTCCCGCGCCTTGTTCCCGCTCCCGTGCGGAGCCGTGGCGCGGGTGTGTTGTGCTGTGCTGCTGGCAGGGGGACCCAGAGATTCAGCCAGGGGAAGGGCAGCTCCCGCGTCCTGCCTCAGGGTAAAGTGGTGGCCGGGAGTTCAACATGTCGCTTCTCCGAGTGCCTGTTAGCTGGTATTACCCAGATTAGTGTCCCCGAGGAAGGGTGAGAAACTACCTGGAAGATTTAGTAACTACTAGTGGAAGTATTATCTTGTGTTCACCATTCATCTAGATCTATGTACTTATAAAACATACTCTGTCTTTTCCATACTGAATGTTTAGGTGCCCTACACTGCCAATACTTGTCAGGCTTTTGATGTTGAATAAAAAAAAGTACCTCATTTGCTTGCAGAAAAAAACCACAAAACATTTTTGAAGCAACTAGTATAGTAATAATACAGCAGCACCTTTCACAGTTTATCTCCAAGTTCACTGCAGTTAGGCATATGCTTGAAGCCCTGTTGAGATATACTTAACATTTAATGTTCTAACCCATTTGTGGAGGTAAGAGAAGTGGGCACGACGTCTGCAAGGTATGACAAATATTCTCCTGTGCTCGGCCCCTCTTGGGGTTTTAACATCTACTGGTAGATCCTACATTAATCAGGCAGGAGATAGTGCCTGATAATTTTAATTACAGTCATGAAATGAAACTTGAGAGAAGATTTAAGGCCTAAGGCTGTGAACCGCTAAAGGTAGTTTTTGACAAAAATGTTAGCTTTTTAGCGGTCTTCTTGCTGTGCCGTTTTACAGTGATATTCTTTAAAGAATGAGAGAAGCACTGTACTTTGAAGCAGGCTGAGTGGTTTCCAGTCTCTTGTAAATCCAGAAATTATATTAATCCTTAGGGGAAGATAGCATTTAAAATATACTTACATGGAAAATTAAGTGCCTTGGATGCTTCTGTACCAGACAAAAGTTGAGGCCTCTCAGGTTTTGGGTACCTGAAACATTGATGTAAGTGCTTAGAACAGGCCACTGACACCTGAGCTTGTGTGTGTGTTCCACTTAGTCCTGTGAGAATGATACATATTAGCAGTCTTAGTGCCCCCTGCTTTTTCTGCGCTTTGTGACAAGTCTTGGATATCATGTACTCTTGGTTTCAGAGGACAGAGTATTATAGAATGTTGGCCCTGTGCACAGGTGGTAGATTGGTGTTTTTCAGAGCTCCTGGTGTTTCTCTAACTTTGACAAGACTAGGAAGTGAGTGTTGGAAGCACGCAGAAGTACCGTGCTGCATCTGTGCTGCCAGCCCAGTGTTGCAAGAAGTGCCAAAAGCGCCAGATCTACTGCAGTGCTGTCTGTTTACATGTACACAGTAATGCTCCCACCATCCCTGTGCATCATCTAGCCCAAGCCTCACACAGAAACTATTCCTGTAAGCAGGTGGGGGACTTGGTTTGGTGACCTGATTAACTGAGCACCCTGGAAAGGGATGATGTGGTTTTTTCCTTAGCTTTGAGCATGTGTGAACAAGCGAAACTGAAACCAAGGTGCTGCGGGCATGGTGTTATGAACTTTTGTTAACAGAGATTTCACAACCCTGACTGAGACCTGGATCTTCCAGGCCGTGTCCTCTAATACAGAACTCCACATCCATGAGGGGAAACTTTAGCTTACCCTGTACATTTGATAAAAACTTGTTTATTCACTAGGCTAAAAGTTAAAGCAAATGTAACACAAAGAGCTCGACTCATTGTGACAGAAATTGTACTCCTTCAGAGAGTAAAAGAGCTTGAGGATATTAATTTCAATTGTGAAAAATCTTAGGGGGAAATAAGACAAGAATCTTCTATTCTGAATTTTGGTTTAATCCTTTGGTAAAAGCCAGTTTATTCCAGTAGAACAACAGTTATAATGAACATGTCTCTGGTACCTGCACTATTTTCAAGTTACAGCTACAGTAATGTAGTTATAATGCAGTTCATCTTCAGGTTCTTGTGAAACAGCTGCAAATGTGGCACATCTCTAAGGATCTGATTCTAAAGGAAACTGCAGGAATTGGACAAGTTATAGAAAAGGAAGATGCAGGTGTTCTTTCAATGCCTGTTTGTTTTTCTTCATCCGTATATACGCTCAGTGGAACTTGAGCTCTGTGATTTTCCATGAGCTGGGAGTGCTTTGGTGTTTGTGAGGTACTAGTCTCCATTTACACAGAAGACAAAACTTTGCAGACAGAAATGAGACTTTTTAATGCTGGTTTTATTTAGTACAGCTGAGGAATCTTCTCAACTGGTCTGGACAACTGCATTCATTCCATCGAGGTTTTCCTTAGGGAAGTGGCTAGTAAATAATAGAGTGGAACTTCATAGTATGTATTTAATGTGAGGAAGGGTTGTGATGATGGGTTTAATGGTTGTAGGTCAGTTTTCATTTGTAAATTATTTAGCATTCAAAAGTGATCATAATTAAAGCTAATTCAATCTAGTTGATTCTCACTCAGCTCAGAAGTTAGTGCATTTCCTCATCACCCAACATTGTTAATCTGGAGAGTAGGTCTGGTGTCATAATTTATTTGTCTAGAAAACCAGACATGCCCAGAAGGCATCACAGAAGTTGCTTGGGAATTCATTTGATGACCTGCTGAAAAATTAAGCTATTTAGAAGCAACATATGAGGCTTTGAGGGTGTCCTACGTGAAATGGTTCTATTATTTTCTGAATCAACAAAGTTAATGCAGAAGAAAAAATCCTAATTACTGATGTGGCCTCGTATATTTAGTCATAACTTTTGACCTTAAGTATTCAGGAGAACTTCACATATTGCAGATTAAAGCTTCAGTTGCATTTAAAAAAAAAAAAAAGTTCACTAATTTCCCTTTGATACTCCAGAATTACTTAAAAATCAAAATAATCTAAGATATGAAGTAACTTGTATTTTCCTGAAAGATTAATCTTCTGAATGAATTTGCATCATCTGCTTAAATGAAGATATTATCTGCATCTTAACTACTTGTCAAAGGTTAAATTGCAGGTCTTTCCTAGATGGAAAGCTGTTTGGATTTCAGTACTGGAAAATACAGATGCATTTGGGGGCTGTGTGCTTAAATGTACATCTGCACAGACTTAACTTGCAATGGTGATGTCTCAGTTTAAATCTTAACTTGCTGTAATGAATAGACAGTTGCACATCACCTGTTTCACCTGGTCTTTGAGGACTACAGAACAAAGTACTACCAGTTTCTCCTTGGTAGGTTTTTATGTTCAAAAGGTGAAAGCAAATTTTATGTACAAAACCTGTGACTTCTGGATGTACCTGTAGCTTTGAAGCATTCAATTGACAATTTTACATTTATTCTTTAAAAAACTATCACTACCACCACCAAAATAACAAACAAACAATGAAGAAACCTTCACCCAAAGCATGAGAGATACTAGAATTAGCAAAGTGTTGGGGATTCTTGTTAAGAGAGTTGATGAAGTGGATGCCTGAAATCTGGAATGGACAAACCCCTAGACTTCTAAGACCCAGGTTAGAAACATAAATGCTTGTTATCTTTTCTAACCATCTGCACTATGATTGGTTCAATCCACTACTTTATTTAGGCATTGTTTAATATGCAGCATTTTAAAGGAAGGAGAAAGCAGTTCTTTCAGATTTCTTTTGGGATGACTTGCCCATGAGGGAAACTTTTGGTTTAGTTCAGGCCCTGGTTAAAAAACCTGACAGGCATTGAAAAGTCAAGTTGAAGAACACAGGGAAGGTACATGAAAAAAATTGTTCATATTGAAACCAAGTTTGAATCATTTCTTTTTGAACTTCTTGTTAATGTATGTATTTTCGTGTAATTTCTTGTTGCTCTCCTCTCAAATACTATTAATATAAAATGTGAACTGCTTCTGTTCTTCAGGTGTTGGTGTTGCTAGGTCCTTAATTGAGCTAGTTACTCTCTTCAGTGTTGCAGTGAATGCAGTATTTTCATTGAGGATTCATTACTGGAGTGCACTATGATCATATTTGGTATTGTGTGTTTTGGTCACTACGTATTCATTTCAGATCTTGCCACTTCTGCGTGTTGAGTAGAAGTCTTTGGTGGGCTGCATGTCATTATATATGTCTTTACATCGCAGCGTTTTGACCTCTAAAATAGTTGGAATTGCATCTTTTTATTTGTTTCTTTAGATTTCAGTACTGTTTATTTTGCCTTACCTGGGTCACCCTTTTAAGCAGTCGTTAATTAATAATACTGCTGTTTTGGAAATTACTCACCTTCTAATGTTTAAGTGTGAGCTGCTATAGTGCTTTATGCTGTTTCTTGTGTGTTCAAGGTGGCTTTATCAGAAACATGTTTGATCTGATAGGATCTTTATAACACAGCCTCTTGATTCTTTTACCACCATCATCAGTGTTCTGGAGGTATCACATACTTCTGTATTGGTGCCAAAGGCAAGATTGAGTGAAATTCACAAGGGAATATTTATGGAGATAACTTTGTAAACAGTGCTCAAGTTCCATGGTTTAAGTTCTCTATAGCCCTACTACATGTTTATAATTGCTTTTTTAACTGCACCTGTATTCATTTGAAAGTGACTGGCTGAAACAATAACCATGGGCATTCTTCTGTTGGGTCCTTACTGCCGCTTGTATCATCTCATCCCAACAGCCTCCAAAATATGTTAAAATTGTGATTGTTTTCTTTTTTTTAGTGCACACTAACTTGGTTGTTGAAAACTGGGCGTTTTAAAGTTGCTAGTTTAGACATGGCCTGGCTTCCATGGAAAAAATACTGAACGGAAGCTAACAAAGAAGTTGCTAAATACATTTTAGGAATTTCAGTGGCTTCTTGGTTAGTGAATGAATTTAAAATTTCATTCGTCAGATGTTCTAGCTAAAAGTGCACTTCTGAAACCTGTACATATTTCTCAGTGTTTTTTAACTTTCTTTTCACATAAGGATGCTTAGATTTTTTTAAAGTCAATTTGGATAAAATCTTTAGTGCTGCAGCAGGTGAGTTTTGCAGATAGCAATATAATTGCTGAGATGGTTGTGTTTGATTATGTGGCGATCTAGGCAGCCAATTAATGCTCTCTTTCCTATCGTTTGATGTTGTGGCATGCACAAGTTGTGTTTTTTTAAGCTGTTAGAGTGCATCCTGCTACCTGAAGAACTTATTTTAAAACACAATTTTTTTTATTACTTTGCCACTATTTAACAAACTGAATACCTGTACCAACATGAACTGTAGTGAGAAATACTGTCTTAGGAAATTTCAACAATTTCTTTATGCATAAGGACTTTGATTTCAACCCTCTAGGATGGCTGCTGTTTTTCCCATTATCCATGATGAAAAGTAAAACCATAAAAAGCTATACTGAGTAGTTTGTTTTTTTAAAAAATACAGATCCTTAATTTTTACCAAGTTTGGATTTAAGCTTGTTACTTTTCTAATAATGAAAGGTGTTCAAGTAGAAGTTGCTAGGTTTTCTGCTATAGAATCTTGGCATTCAGAACAAAGGCAACATTGCATGCTAATTACCCTATTTTTAGAAGATGATCAGGGAGCTCAGGTCAGTAGCATAGACAAGCATGCAGATATAATTCAGTTGTGATTTTAATTTGGAATTTTGTAGTCCATCTCCTTCTCTGTATGGAGGCTCTTTTCTGCTGAAAGAGCAAAGAGGCACTATCTAAAATGCAGTAAAAATACTACAAAGACAAGAGTTCAGTATTTGTTGATTGAATCCTCAATTTCCTGATTGGAAAATTGGTTCAGGGGAAAGCTTAGAATGGGTTTCCATGTCAATGAAAACAAATCCTGCAGTTACTAATAGCTGAGTAATAATATTACTTATATATATTATCCCTCTGTTTTGTTTTGCAGAATTTGACTTTTTCCCATCAACTGGCATTCTCAGACAAGTGTAGAGCACTTTTAAGTTGAAATGTGGAAAATGGTTTCATGCTGTAACAAGTATACACGTATTATGCAGAGGCCTGCAAGCACTAGTGAAATAGTTGCACTGGCAAGTAGCTTGATGTCTTTACCTCAGGAGTTATTAGGGAGTGCAAGAAAACCCCACTTGCAGGGGAAAGAGCAGTTTCAATTCTGTTGTGTTACTTGGTTCAGCATTATCATGTTTTAGCGGTTTTTTGTTCTCTACAGCCAGATTCTGAATTTTGCTGTATTACCATAAGCAAGATGTGGCAGTACAGTTTCACAGTAACTTCAAACTTGCCTAACCATTTTCATGAGTTGTTTTAAAATGTACTTGCCTGTGACAGCCTCTGTCTCTTGACCCTGCTGTTACTTGTGTAGCTAAAGGTCTAACGCTGTACCAAGAAATGATTTGAACATTTTTTGACTTTACTGTCATTTAGACGTTGATGAAAGGAAGGGGGTATGGAGTTAGGCATAGCTAAGGAAGATCTACAGTAAGCTTTTCCAGCAGGGTTTACATTTTCTGACTTCAAGATCATTCAGAAAAGAAACTGGGTGTTCCATTTATGAAACGACTGTATCTCTCATGTGATGATATGACTGTTTCCCATCCTGGATATTTAAGTCATGTGCATAGCTAGATAGTGAAACACTGCTTCTTGTCCGAATTTCTTGCCCTTTTCTTCTTTGTCAGGATACCTTACTTCAGCTTCTGCTAAAGATTCTTGTATATTGCCATGCCAGTTAGCATTTCTGCTGTTCACTGTGCATGTCTTTTGCATATAGTGGAGGAGTTGGTGCTAGTGCAGTAAGTTGTGTCAAAATAAGGGGATTTGAGTTACTGCAAGGGTCCAGTGTGACCTTCTTACTGTATTGAGGCACCTGGATTCCTTGCTTCCACTGACCATTAGCTCCTTAGTCTCTTTATGCAAAACTTAATAACTTTTATATTGGTGTTGTGTTCTTTATTGTATCATACTCCTGTTTTCTGTGCAGAGTGTTTTGCAAATTTAAATACATTTTGTCAATATTTGTTGCCACATTACCAGAAATCTTTTGTTAACAGAATAACTTTAAAGCACTAATAGAGGAATTGTCTCTGGAGAGTTCAGTGACTGATAATGTTTTTCATCCCATAGATGTGGTATCTTGATGTTCTAGCACTGTACTACTCTGCTCATTTGATTGAAATTGACACTTTTTTTCCTTTTTTGAACCTTCAGCTTTGGTAAGAAGGTGTATTTTTTCCCTAAGATGAATGATATAATCTGTTTAACATGTTTATCTGCCGTGCTAATCATAGAAACGTAGAATTGTTTGGGTTGAAAAAGGCCTCTCCTCTTAGACTGAGTCCAGCTGTTAACCGAGCACTGCTGTGTTCACTGCTCAACCATGTCCCCAAGTGCCACATCAACACATCTTTTGAGTGCTTCTAGGGAAGGGTGATTGCAGCACTTTCTTAGGCTACTTGTTTCAATGCCTGACAGCCTTTTCAGTGAAGAAAGTTTTCCTAATATCCAATTAAAACATCCCCTAACATAATTTGAGACTATTTCCTTTCATCCTGTCCCTTGTTAACCTAGGAGAAAAGACCACTCCTCACCCGGCTATAGCCTTCTATTAGGCTGTGGGAGGGAGTGATGAGGTCTCCCCTCAGGATAGTAATAGATACAATATCCCTTTGTTTCATGACTAGTTTTCATGGTAGTGGTAATGGATACATGAATTTGATCTCACCAGTAAAAAGGAAACGCTCGGCCTTCTGCTTTATTCCTTTTTAAAATGACATTTTTAACCCGATGCGTTATTCAATAGCTTTTTTTTGAAGAAGAGCTAAATGTTCCTCTAGTTACTACTGAAGTGTATGATCTTTTCTCTCATAACAATTTTCCTACCCAGTGATTGCTACCATTGCTTCTACTAACAGTTTTGGAATGAGGGATGCATTTTTTTGCGTTGTAGTACCAAGACATTTGAAGTGTGAAACTCTATACCATGTACTGTGCACTTTTTAAACAGTTCACTTAGTTCTCACAGAATTGTTTAGGTTGGAAAATACCTTTAAGATCACTATGAGCATCTGAGCTCTTTAAGGTTATGAACCTTTGTTAGAGGTTTTGAGCTAACTACTCCAGACAGTTACTTTGAATATCTGCAGTAAAAGAGGGTTTCCTAAGGGATCTCTATACTATTTAAATTTTTGTTTTCTGTATTTAATGATGATTATGTAAGGAGAAGTCTTAAAAGTTGTCCTGTCAAGTTTTAGGCAAGAACATCAGTTAGAAGTAACTTCTAGTGAATGTATTGCTCTTGAGTTTCCCAGTCTTTAGTGAGAGTTGAACTTGGCTGGTATGATGTCATTTGTTTGGCACCTTTGGTTTCTGCACACATTGCAAATAGTTTACCAGACTTAATCTCCTGATGGTTTTTTAAAATACAACTAGCTGTCCTCCAGCTGGACCTCTTTCCTTCGCTGACATCTGACTTAGTCTGTCACTTAGTTTGTTACCTTATGTTGCAGCTCCTGAATCCCACATAGGGCCGGCTCATTTGTTTTGGGTATTTTCTGTTAATGTATTGCTTTCAGTTGCCCAAGGCTTACCAGGGACAGGAAGAAGCTGATACGCTATTCTGTGGACAGGTTGACTTGTAGTTGCAGTGCTCTCAGTTACTGACTTCTGAGGAAATTAGTTTGGACAAAAGGACAGTTGTTTTTAAAAAAAGTGACTTAATGAGGCTTGGCTGTAGTTGGGGTCTGCTAGCCTCAAAAAGCCCATTTTTGACTCTTGAACAACTTGAAAATTTTCTTTTAATTGCTATTCCTAGGTAGATAGTTGTGTGAACAATTTCTAGAGAAGGGAAAGAGGTGTTTCCTGAAGGGATACTGTTTGTGGCATGGTATGCTCAGAGATGCTGAACAGCTGAGATGTGTTGTCAGCCTGCCAGCCTTCGGACTTGTGCAAAAGTGCTGTTATTTTGCTGGAGGAGCCGTGTGTCAGGAATGTCTTGCTGCCTCAGCAGACTTGTAGTTCACCTCACTGTGACCTGTCCTCCTGAGGGCGAGCGGATGTCCGGGTAATCTAATAGTGCTGTGCTTACTTGGGACATGGAAAGCTGATCTGAGAAAGAAAAGGCTTCTCACCAAAGCCTGCATCCTAGCTGTAACAGGGCTGGTGCCTCTGTGCAAATTCAGATTAGTTTGTGTGGATAAAGGAAGGATTAGGAAGTGCTGAACACTTGGAGTTTGTATTTCTATCTTCACTTATGCAAAATCATTTAGTGAAGAAATGATAACCCTTGAAAACTGAAAGCTCACTAGTGACTAACTTGAGGATGAATACATCAACATTCTGCATGTATCAAACTCCATTTCTTGAAAAACATGACAGTTGAACAAGATCAAGTGTCCTTTAAGCCTGATGAAAATAGCCAATTGTCACATGATTTTGATAAGTTAAGTTTTAGGGGGGTTTCTCTAATTTTTAGTCATTCTGCAGGATGCACTCAAAACTGTGGGTAAGCTAGTGCTGGATTAAATCTTCAAATCTTTCTGTTTTGATTACAGAACACACTTTCTTGTGATGGCAGGCAGGCTTAAGGTACCTGTATGAAAGAGATTTTAAATTTGAACCTTTAGGAAACATGCACTGTAGCTTGCTTTTCTGTACTTTTGCTTTATTTTTGTCGCACAAACTTCGTACGCATTTTTTCAAGCCCTGAAAAGATAACTGTTGCTTTTCTTCTGCATATTTTACAATGAGCAACAAAACATTGGAAGTGAAGCCTGCGAGCACCTCTGTATTTGACCATGATGCAGTCTACTGCATTCAGTTAGTGGCTGTAGCTGTTCAAGTAACAAGGAAATAAAATATTTTACTAGTAAGGTTTTTTGCATGGTGGCTTTATACAGGGATGTCGACTACTCTTTATTTGTGCTCATAATCCTCTTCCTGCAGTCAGAAGGCCTAGATTCCAAGCAGTATTTTAGTCCAAAACAATCACCTAGACAATGGGGCCTGAAGTAATACATCAGATATATCCAGGTTTGTTATAATCCTGCATTGATAACTGCTGAACTGGTATCTCCTGGCATTACTTCAGGGAATGGTGCTAGTGGTTTTGTTGCTTACATGCCCAGGTGCAGCTGCTGTTTATGAACCTAAATGCACCTATGAATGAACTGGGAAGGACAGCTGTGTCTTATAGAAAGTGGAGTGCTACAAGTTCTGTATTTAAATATTTAGTGTTGAGGAGATACGGCAAAATAAATACTGCAGTGATGTATTCTAATGCTATTGATTGTGGTATATAGTGTATTTGAAACTCTGAAGACAAGATCAAGACCTCGAACTGGGCATGGCAGACAGTGGAGATTGTTTGCTCATAAGGAATGTATTTTCTCAATGCCTTTCTGCTGTGTTTTTGTTTCTGTTTGAGTTTTTTTTTAGCCAGTGGAGCTGTGCTTGCAGAGACGCTTATGGTTGTTTAAGTAAATGACAGTAAACAAAAATGTGATGCAACTACATCTCTCCCATGCTAGTGGGTTGCAAAGATTAGCCTAAATGTCTGCTAGCATAGTTTTCTTGGCAGTGCCTTGTAGTCTCCTTATTCAAGAACAGTTGTCTAGAGCTGGCAGTAAATTGTCATGACAGACACTAGTATCTCCTCAGTTTGCAGAAGAACTCTTCCAACTGTGTACATTGTGATACTGAGTTGTGTGAAAAATGGAGGGAAGATTAAAGGATGGGACATGAAAAAGACTGCCGCTAGGAGAATAGGAAAAATTGGATGAGAGAGAAGCACTAGAGGGAGGCTCGGAAGTTGACAGCTGCTTGATACTGTCTATTTTAATTTCAAAAAAATCTTTGAAGAATGTTATTCAAAGACTTTGAGTAAACTGGGCCATAATTTGACAACATAAAGTGCTTGCGTGGATTGTTTAAGAGCCAGAAATAGAGGGTGATAACTGCCCATTGCAATGCGGAGAGGCAGATGCTGGAGTCCCACAGGGTGCTGTAGTGAGAGTGAATGCTTTTAGCATTGTCAGAAGCGGTCTTGGAAAGAGGATAACAGCAAAAGGATGGATGAAGGTTTGTGTTGACCGGTAGTTGTTCAGAGGTGAAAACAAGGGCCCGGTGAGGAATTCAGTAACACAAGACTGCTGGTGAACCTCTCTCTGCTACACAGTTATGTATTGCAGAAAAATCTTAGATCTGATCTCTGAGCTGGATATTGCAACTCAGAAACTTGAGTGATATCATCAGCTTACCTGCGTAGCTTTGGGGAAAAGGAGGACTAGCTTCTGAAATAAAAATTGGTTATGATATTGTCAAATGCCTGCACTTCTGAGCCAGTGTGTTTTTTCTGGATGTAATTGCAAGCCATAACTGTTTCTGGGAGAATTCTTACCATGTCGTTGCTTTTTTTCCAAGATATTGGCTAATGGCCCTTGTTGGAGATGGGCTGGATGCTTCTTAAAGTTTTTAGGCATTATTTGTTCATAGCCAGCCTTGTCTTCATTTAGGAAAAAAATGTTTAAATGAACTGGAAGTTTGTGTCTTTTAGAAAACCTCTAAGGTGTTTCAGCTGCTGTTTCATCTAGCCAACTGACTTGGAGAGACCACAGGGGTTCTGCTGCCACTGGTCACACCTTTGTTTAAAGAACTACCTTTTGTGTTACAGAAATTGGAGCTTTTTTTGGATAGGGAGAACAGAGAAAGGAAATGCTGGTCTCTGCGAGGAGCACCACTGTGTCGCATTTGCAGAAAAATATATGAAAGGCAGATGAGCTGTGTATCGTGTTCTTTTGCACAGCAATACTATCAGTCTCCTTGCAATGGTCCTGCATTTAAAAGAAGTTAAGAGGAAGTGTGTAAGGAAAAGGTGGTGTATTTTTCATGGAATTACAATGTTGTGTACATCAAAAATAGTGCTAATTGTTGCACTGCTCAAGTAAAACAGGGACCTGTATGTGAGAGTTGTAATTGTAGTATGCTTACAGTTTTTGTAGGTGTTCAGGCCATGCTGTCTTTGAGAATGATACTCAAAAGAAGGGTCTTTGGAATTGTTGTAGGGGATTATTACATGTGTAAAATTGAAATTACAAGACAAGCAAATGTGATCTGAATAAAATGAGTCAAGAATATTGCTGTAATTCTTCTTACTGAATTATTAGATGTTCTTTGGTTTCCATTAGGCTGCCGTTCTATTTATTAGCAAATACTGTATTTATTTTTCTGAAATAGATGGACAAGTACTTGGTTTTCTAGTTTTTCTGCAGATTTGGGAATTGAATCTTTTTGATTACATTCTAGAGTTTTATTTTGCACTATGAAATTGTGGTCCTAAATGAGGATATCAGGTCCTTTCTTTCCATGTAATTGTTGGGAAGTAGTTACGACACCAGAAGAAAAATATTTAGATTATATTTACATAAAATGTAGGTGTTTAATTCTGAAGTTTAGATTCTAACATGTTTCTTCATATTGACTGTTAATATCCTGATCTTACTGGGGTTGTGTTTTTGTGTTACACTTTGGACAAATCAAATACAGCTTTCACTTTTTCTGGAACACATCCATTCAACTTTTTGCTGAAATTCCCATTTGAATGCATAGTAAGGAGTAAGGAAATTCCTGAAGGAAACTTGAATTTGTTTAGTGTACAGGACAGCAGGTAAAATAGAGACTCTAAAGCACTGATTTCCTCGCTTTCTGGGCCAGTTAATTATTCCTGGTAGTTGGAGCCTCCTGAATTACTGGCAGATGGTAGTAATAGGACAGTGTTTTCTTGTGCATGATGTTGTCTTAGAGTTTTAAGCTACCTAAAACATCTTTTTGGAGACTAGACTCCTAAGTACTGTTTTGCAGGTAGAAAATGTCACTCATTTTGTGATATGTTTGAGAACATAGATGCTTCATGGTATGCAAGATTTGCAATAGTATCAGTATTAAATGTTTCTAGTTGCTGGGTATGGAATATGTGTATGATTATACTGAGATATTTAAGAAATTTATGATCATTCAGGACGTGGGAATTATTCATGTTAAATAGCCTGGCACCTGGCATCAATTTTTTTTTTGTAAAATGATGCAATATTGTAGATGTTCTGAGGAACTACTTGGTTTTGTAAAGTTGAGATTAAAAGTAAAGCCAAAAAAGGGATTTTAATTCTTGAATTGATTTAGCTGTAAGTATGCTCTGTCTGCAGTCACATGCTGGAAATGAGTAAGGAGTTACCAGGTTATATTCCAATTTTATATTTAGGACTAATTTTCAGTCAGTGATACTAGTACAGTCCTAAGATCCAAAACTCAACATTGTGTTTTTCTGGTACTTGGTACTTCAATTTATATGAGTAGATCTAGAGGTTCTAAACCAGAACAAAGTTTTTCGATACTTCTGTATGTTTTAGACTGAGAGCTCAAAATGTGCAAGGGAGATGTCCCACTCTTCAGACTGTAATATGTATTTATCACGTTTCATAAAGCTGACATGGTTTGTGTTTCTTTTAGTGTTATGACACATGATCATAGAGTTTGTAATTGAAATCTAGTGCTGCTGTTCTTACGTGTTTTTTTTTTTTTTTTCCCTCTAGTGTTTGAAGTCTATCAAAATGGCAGACATAGACAAGTAAGTAAAATTTGTATGTTTCTGAGTGTGTCCTGTGCCATGATTGACGTGGCTGGGCTCTCCAGATACTGGATAGGCACGGTCTAGATACTGATCTTGAGCACTGCAGCAAGACCTGTGGTTTATAGCATGGGGAAGAAAAGCTTATGTTGCTCATGATAAATGGGTTTGTAATCTTAATTGTAAGTAAATATAAAAATGGAAGAAGGCATAAATCAACTTCTGTGTTAGGTGGAATTCTGGTGGGGAAAACCAGATAGTATTGCCCATTGCTATTATTTCACTATAGGTTTTTTTCTATACTTTGAGTGCTCTTATTTTGTGGCATTTGAAGTATAGTTCAGGTGATCCTACCCACAGTTCTCAAGGCCTGCACATCTTAAGGAAGATACATGGAGCAGAAGGAGGCTTTGACTGGTTGATAAGAACAGGAGATGAAAGAATTTTTTTTACAAAAGGAAACTTTGTAATTCTGGAAAGTTGCTAATTCTTCAAACTGTTCCAGGATTGTCAAATGTGAAACTGCTGTGAAGACAAATTTGCCTTTGTTTGGCTATTAAGACTTGTTTGCCATAGATGAAAAAATGCAACAGCTTGCTTCTAGCCACGTAATCTCTAGTTTGAGCTAAGCTCTTTGTACTATTTTATAAAATTAACTTCTTGATGCTGTCACTGAATATTTCTAATAGCAAAGAACAGTCTGAACTTGATCAGCAGGATATGGAAGATGTTGAAGAAGTAGAAGAGGAAGAAACTGGTGAAGATGGCAACAGCAAAGGTATTGTTGAAACCAAGAGTTTCTAAATCTCTTAAGTATATGTGCTTTCTAGTTAGTATGTTAAAAATATTTTACTTGAAAAATAATAGGAAATGGTAAAACAATTTCAGATGTACAATTGTATTTCAAGTTCTGAAGCAAGGACTTTTTTTTCAAATTGTGTGATTTTTATTAGTTATCTGCAGTTACTCATTTTAGTCATAGTTAGTGCCAGATTCAGGCAGTGCTGGCCACCTATATAATTGGAAAAGACAGGATTATTGTGGGTATGTGACTGGATTATTTCAAAAATGCAAGCGGTTAAAAACTTCACAAATGTAAAACTTCAGGTATAAAAAATTAACATGTATGTATGTGTGTATCTCTTTTTGATTAGTTGTTTAGTATTTGCTGCTGAGTTGATAGTGAACAGAAGAAATCATGCTTAATGTTACTACTCTTAGAATTAATAAATCCATTCTTATTCCCACCTCAACAAAAAACACAAGCACATATCAAAATACTTGTTTTGTCAGTGCTGAACAGTCCTACTTATGCTTTATATCTAAAGTGTGGGGGCACAGATGGAATCTAAAGAGCAATTAGCCAAAAGAGAAATAACTGATAATCTCTGCATGTTACATGTTTGCTTGAACAGAAAAATTAAACAATAAAGTAGAACATTTTACTCAAGATGTTATGCTTTGCTAATCTATTGGAAGAAGTGTTTTCAAAACTGGATTGCAGAATGTGGGGGAACACATTCATTAGCTGAAGTAATTAAATGGTATACAGTAGTTAAATGGTAAGTATTCAGGTGTCCCACAAGAACCTAGAGATTAATAATGTGTATTTTTTGTGATTTCCCAGCTATTATAGGTGAGAATCAGAGGGGAAATTACACTGTAGGAATCCTGGAGGGAAATTGGATTTTATAAATCAGAAAGATGTTTTGGTAGTAGAGAAACTTGACATAGTTTTAAACAGTTCTTCTGCATCTGTAATTCTTGCTTGTCTAATTTTCCCTTTTTTATGCACAATTCTTTCTTTCAAGATTGGTCCAAAAAATGGATTTTGTGCTTATGTAATCTTCTTTTTTTAATTTAGCTCGACAGTTGACTGTGCAGATGATGCAGAATCCTCAGATTCTTGCAGCCCTTCAGGAAAGACTTGATGGTCTGGTAGGGCCATCTGCAGCATATGTAGACAGGTACTACATTCGTTTAGTATGAACAAAGTGTTAAAATGGTTCTTTTGTTTTCTGTACAGTGTTTTCTATGGCATTTGTGGTGGTAAATCACTGTGCTGCTCAGGTAGCAGAAAAACTAACATGGTCTGTCATGCATTTCAGAATTGAAGAGTTTTTATTTGAGGTTTCATGCAGAAAAGAATTTACAGCTAGTATTTACAGTGGCTGATGTTTTCCTCTGCAGTTACAGTATGTCATGCTTCTTAGGATACTTTCCTGCTCCTTGGAATCTCTTTTGTAGCTTTGCCTTGGTCATGAAACATCAGTTACTTAAACTATAGACAGATACTTGGAGGCCTGGTGTCTCTAATACAGTCATTTTATGCTTAGACTGTAACCATTTTCTGATACAGAAATGTTATTAGCAGTACTTCATGTGGTTTTCTCATGTATCAAAACTTGCTATAAATTCTTGCCAAAATTTTCCTTAGTTGATCTGCATTTATGAGGCATGCAGTAATCGCTTTTCTTTTACACATTTGTGATACAGTGGCTCATTTAGCAAACCAATTCTGGCTCACTTTGGGTCAGACAGTGTGTTTGAAGACCATGCTACCAGCTGCTGTGCTCCGTGAAACAAAGCAGCAAATTTTGAAGATTAAATTTCTTGGCAAAGAGTAACTCAGCTGTCTTGAACTTTTTCATAAAACCAAACAAATTAATGGTGTGACCTTTCTTAATTGTATTCAATACTATGATTTTATTTTGCTACTCATTGATAATGTAGACTTTGTTTTTAGAATGAAGATTTATTATACAAGTTTCTCTCATGATTTACCCAGGTGTTTAGAATACTCTGGTTTTAGAACCAGTATTCTGTGGTTGTGCCTCAGTTTAAGAGCTTGTGCTAAGGATTTCGATCTCATTGGTGAAATTGGTTGCAGCTTTGATTTAAACTTGCTAAAGCCTAAAATATAGTGTAAAATGTGTTGTGGTACAAGTTGGTTAACTTCCAAGGGGTATGGTTAAGGGGAGATCGATATGTGCTTAAAATACAATGTTAGTAACAGTTCTGTCGCTGAATTTTTCAGCTTGCCTAAAGTTGTTAAAAGACGTGTGAATGCTCTCAAGAACCTTCAAGTTCAGTGTGCACAGATAGAAGCAAAGTTCTATGAGGAAGTTCATGAGCTGGAAAGAAAGTATGCTGCTCTCTATCAGCCCTTATTTGACAAGGTATTTTAATGCTACTCTGATTTGTACTTTAAAGCTTCATCTAGAATACAAGGGAATGTAAAAGCCAGAAAACTTATTCATATTCCAAATTATTTTGGTCTTACACCTTCAATTGAATTGATACAATTTTGCTATCCAAGTGAATACCAACCAAGATTTAAGAGGGCGAAAAGTTAAGTCTGTTCAACAGTTATGAAAATTACTTCAGAATATCAGACCTCATTTAACTGAGCAGATGTCAGATGATACCGTGGCTTTTCTGGGACTTGGGTGTTTATTTTAGAGTGTTGAGAACCTCCTAACTGCTGAATCTGTCTTCCAGAGCCAGAAGAAAAGGTTTTGATAAGTAGTTAATGTATTACTAGCTGTGTAATTTAGGATTAGGAATTTACTGGTTAGGGCATTGCTGATTGCAATGACTAGGAAATTTGAAAATATTCTTGGTTTAATCTTCCAGCGAAGTGAAATCATCAATGCCACTTATGAACCTACAGAAGAAGAATGTGAATGGAAAGCAGATGCTGATGAAGAAATTTCAGTGAGTATCTTAATTGGCTCTCATTAATATCTCAAGCTTTACCATGAAACAAGATTCAATAAGCTGAAGTTTTATAATAAAACAGATTTGTAATGATTACTTGCTATTAATAATGATGCCAATTCTTAATGGTTGCTTAAAGCATCCCCATGACACCTAATCGTACTGGTATCCACAAAGAACTGATAAACCTAATGGACACTCTTAAAATTAAGGAAACCCAATATTTTTATTTTCTCAAGGATGAAATGAAAGAGAAAGCTAAGCTCGAAGAAGAAAAAAAAGATGAAGAAAAAGAAGACCCTAAAGGAATCCCTGAGTTTTGGCTGACAGTATTCAAGAATGTGGACTTACTCAGTGATATGGTTCAAGTAGGTGGTGGTCTAGCCTTATTTAAAGTTGCATTGGTAATTAATCCAAGTGTCTTTAAGAAGGCAGTGGAAACACTACAATGCTTGATATGTCTGTTGGAGAGCAGTAATGATACCCTCACTTGGATGCCATACTGGTAACTTCTCAAGTGAGGGTACAGAGCACTGAAATACCTCCCTGCTGTTTTATTTTTTGAACCTATTCTACGATACTAATAAATTTTCAGTTTTTATAGAAGTGTGTGTGAAAGCTGTATTAGATGTTACTAAAAACTGTATATGGCGTTTGCGTGGGTTTGGTTGTACTGTATTGGGGACTCGGTACTCAGCCATTGTTGCCATCTGCTGGTCATGTTCATGGAAGTATTTCAGTGTTGTAACAAGGTTTTTTCCTAAGGAAAACTTGTTCTAAACATGGCTTTTTATCTCTGCGACGCCTTAAATCTGTGTATAATTGAATGTTATGAAAATTGAATACACTGTGTTTTCTCTACAGGAACATGATGAACCTATCCTGAAATACTTAAAAGATATAAAAGTGAAATTTTCAGAAGTTGGACAGCCTATGGTTAGTTTGACTTACTAATAAACAAGATTACTTTTGTGTTATCTTAAGAATTATTTGTATTTTAGCAACATGGTCTGTGATAGCCAATTGTCTTGTGGAAATCATGAGAAAATATACAGCTGCTGCTTCTGAGAAAGCAGTACAAGGTCTAGTGCTAGTCTTGCAGCACCCTGCAAATGAAAGTATGCTAAATTTATCCTTCAGCTTCTGATGTGATTGGCCTTAATATCTGATAACTTAAGTTTCACCATTGCATTTTGATACCTTTGGGTACTTCTTGTGTAACTGCTGTAGTTTCATATATTTCCCTGGCAGAAATCAGACAGTTTTCTGAGTTCTAATATTTTTAAATTTAGAAATTTTTCCTATACAAGTTGTGTGCTGGGAGATCTGTCCTTACTACAAGCAGTATAATAACTAGAAAGTGCAAGATCAAGTAAATGAAAAGATTTGAAGGTTTATTGTACAACTTGGGTAGCAAATTCTAGAGTAAGTTATGGATGTGTTGGAGAAGGGTGTATTCTGTTGCATGTGTATTGTTTGGATTTAGGTGGTAAGAAGTTAAAGGTGTTTGTAAATAACTAAAGTTTTGCAATTCTTTTTAAGAGTTTCACGCTAGAATTTCATTTCGAACCAAATGACTACTTCACAAATGAAGTGTTGACAAAGATGTACAGAATGAGGTCAGAGCCGGATGATTCTGATCCCTTTTCCTTTGATGGACCAGAAATCATGGGTTGTACAGGGTAAGTGCTAATAGATAGCTTGAAGGCAATATAACATTTTTTTCCCTTAGCGTTATCCAGCTGTAGAGTTATACAGCAGCTTGGGGAGGTGCTGGAAAAGATACTTCCCCTAGTAACTTGAGAAAAACTAGGTTTGGCATGAGGTTTTTTAGTTGTTATCAATAACTTCAGTACAATATTAAAAACCCCACATGATTTGTATTGCATAATTTATAAACATACATATTCTATAGGCATAGAAATTAAGAATGTAGTCAGTATTTATTTAGAAATACTATTCTGCAACTATAAGCAAGTTGAAAGGTAGATGGTGATACCTTTCATTAGGCCTGGATAGCTTTTGCTGGAATTTGACTGCTTCCTTTAATCTTGTTTTATTTCTGACGTGCAGCATTCTGGGGAGTTTATTCCAGATTTACTTTTTATATTGCAGTTGTCCATTTTATTTTATAAGTGTTGAATGTTTGCCTTTGAATGTCTGTCTATTTGAGTCATCATAATTCTGGGTTACTCAATTTGAAAAGCTTTCACACTCCTTTCTTAGTGAAATCTTCTCGCTTAAATTACTTAAGTAATTTTTTTCTCTACATGTTCCATTTTTTGTGAAAAGAAGGATGAGAGAAAACTCTGTTGTACCTAATTATCCTTGAGTACACTTGGCCCTGTTTGTTCAGTAGCTTTTGTGTTCAAGTTTCCAATGTTTTGACTGCTCTTCTGAGTGATAATAACTAAGTTACAGCCTATCACTGCATAGTCAGTGTTGATTTTACTCTTATCTCCAGTTGCTCGTACTGACTTACTTACCTCTTTATTTCCCATTCACTTAGCATATTTGCAAAGTCCTGTAAGATTTAGTTTTAAGTGCCTGAGTAGCTTTGATTAAACTGTTTTGTCTTCCCTCAGTTTGGACTGATTTGAAAATCATGAATCTTGGCAGAGCTTGATGTGAGATGCCACTGCTTCTGTAAAAATTATTAAGTCCTAGTCCTTGTTTTCTCTTTTAGCTAAGATGGTCCCTTTTTGTCTCAAAGCAACTCACTCCATTTCTTTGAGTCTGTAAAAGAATCTAATCAGAAACTTCTGCAAATGCAGTTAGTTTCACTGATGTGACTTTTTAATTTACTTGTCACCAGAATGCTTTGACTGTTAGAGAAGCCTGTAGGCATGATTCTGCTCTGTAAGCAGGATAGAGTTAAAAACCCCTAAAACAGCAAAACCCAAACAAACAAATATAACTCAAGAAGACAAAACCCTCACAAACAACTCAAAATCAGCCGAAAACTGCATCCCTGCTTGATGCATTGTTTTAAGCACTTACTGGTTATAATGATAGATGTGGTGAATTTTGGCATATTACTAACACCCAAATATGACATTATTTTATAATGGATGGGTGGCTCTAAAAATGGTGCAATACTGGTTGTTGATGGAAAAGTAGGCTGTACCTAGTACCTGGTAGCTAATGAAAATTAGCATTTCAGAGATTTGAGTGGAGAAGGAAAAATTTCTGGATGGAAATAATCCTAAATGAACCTGTTACTCTTGTTCTCAACCTATAAACTAATGAAAAGATAGCATTAAATAAATACTACCTTAGTATTTTCTCTTCCCTGTGTTTCTTGCAGTTGTGATAGTCTCAGTAGGTATTTCTAACTAAGCTGCAGGCGGTTGTGGGTTTTTTCTGTGTCATTTGTTTTTTATTTACTCTTTAGTTGCCAAATAGACTGGAAAAAAGGAAAGAATGTTACTTTGAAAACCATTAAGAAGAAGCAAAAACATAAGGGCCGTGGAACAGTCAGGACGGTGACAAAAACTGTTTCCAATGACTCTTTCTTCAACTTCTTTAGTCCTCCTGAAGGTAAGCTGAATACTAGTGTTTACATGTATTAACTTTAAATGTAGAATATATCTCACTCACTTGTTTCTTCTGTTCTTTTTTTCTGCAGTTCCTGAAAGTGGAGACCTGGTAAGTTGGCTTATTTTAAAAACGATGATGGAGTGTTTATGGAATTGTAGAATTTGTTAAACAGCCTCAGTTTCAACTGCTCCTGTCTTTAACTGAGAATACTTATGAAGACTAGTATGTATTTTGAGTTTTCTTTTTTAGAAGGAATGTTTGAGTTGGATGGTAGAGTTTGGTTTAGTCAACTTTAACAGATTATGCTTCCTGAAAGCCATCCTACGAATTGTTAACAGTTGTAGAAATGTAGTGATCTACCTAATTAATCTTTGATTTAATGGGTGGTGTAAGTCTCTCCCTTCAGGCATTCTTTGGATGATTTTGTCTGATGGCTGAATGTATCCAGTTTGTGTTTTATTCTGTTAAAATTTCTCAAGCCCTTAACTCTTGAAGAAAGTAATAAAACAAGAACAGAAAACTGTGAGAGCCTGCTTTTCTGTGTGCTCACTATGGCAATAAGCCATATTTTTGTAAGGAGATAAACTACCAAAAATACTTAACAGTAGGGAATATATTATGCAGTTTGAGTGAGAAATATGAAATTAAAGCTTCCAGAAGCATGCTGTTAGAACTCTAGTTGGCATGGACACCAAAAGCTGTATTTTCATAACGTTTAGAAAAACAAAACCTGAAAAGACATCTTTTGAATTGAAAATAATTCCTCAGATGGGAGATAGCAGAACACATGGTATGGAAAACAAGAGGAGTGAAAGTCTGGGATTGGATCAGAGAGCATTTTTAGGTGTTCAGGTGGCTTTGTCTAATAGGAATCAAGAAAGAGATGTAGTGTCAGAATCAGGAGTAGGTTGTAAAATCTTTAATGTGATAGACTCACTTGGCTATTGCTCATTTCTTTAAGAGAATTGTGCATATGAAGTTAAAGTCTATGGGAGATATTTAATAATCTTTATATTTGGAACAAAAGAAACTCCAGAGTTGTATATAATTAAGCTTAATAAAGCAGCAGCTCCTCACTGTATTATGTAGGTGAGCTGTTGAAAGTGTCGAACTTGACCCCTCTGTTTCAGTTCTGTAAAGCAGCCCCTGGAACAAAAAAAAATCAGTAATGGGATTTGTGTAAATCTGGCCACACCAAAATCCATGTAACTTGTGTGTATGTGTCAAAAGTAGTTACCATCTCGTAGTTTAGGAAATAATATTGTTTTATGCAGGATGATGATTCTGAGGCAATCCTTGCTGCAGACTTTGAAATAGGTCATTTCTTGCGTGAACGTATCGTCCCCCGGTCAGTATTGTACTTCACTGGAGAAGCTATTGAAGATGATGATGATGATGTAAGTATAATGTTCATTCATAACACTAAAAACCTTGGAATAATGCTGTTTAAAGACCTTGGGTAATTTCTTACATTGGTATCTTTAGAATGGTATCTAACCAATGGTAGTTGCAGCAGAGCTTCTAGATTGTTCAGGAAAGAGCAGCGTAAAAATAATTCATCTTTGAAGTAGTGGCTTCAGAGTATTTTGGCAAAAGCAGTGGTAAAGCTGATCATCTAGGGGATGTCATAGTAGCATTTTGTGTATGAGGCATTCCTAGAAAAGTGTACCCAATACTTTGTGGAACTGTAATGAGCTACCAGAGAACAAATGAGACTGTTTATCTAGCTGCTCAGCCTCTTCTTCATGCTTATAGTGATACTGGACTATGAAGTTTTAGGAGATTTAAGCCTCAGCCTTTCAAAAGTACTCTCTTACTAATAAAAAAGGCAGCTAGATAAGGATATTGAAAGCATGCCAAAACAATCAAAGGAAGTTCTGCAAAAGCTTAAATGTTTTAAAAGAGCTAAGCTTGAAATTGACAAACCACAAAGCCTCAGAACTTTATACTGGTGTAAATCATTTTTCTGTTGCTGCCTCTGCTCAAACAAGGACAATTTGACTGTTAAGATGGCTTAGGTATGTCCTGTCTTAAAAATAACTTTTAGAATCCAAACCGTTGGCCCTGTTTGCTGGGGTTGTGGAGGTACTGACTGGACAATTTGCCTTGGGCTCCACTGTCCCCTGCCATCCCCAAGTGGTACCACAGTGTAATCAGCCCTTCCTGGGCTGCATGGAACAGGGACCATCTGCTCTGCCAGAGCTCACCAGGGGAAATTGAACATTGCTCGTGCTGATGCAAAAAATATTTTTAAATCTGGCAGACACAGGTGCTTTTGGGTTCAAATCGAAAGAAACTAGGTTTATATTAGATATTAGGAAAAAATTTCTTTACTGTGAAGGTTGTGAGACACTGGAACAGGTTGCCCAGAAAAACTGCCGATGTCTCATCCCTTCAGATATTCAAGGGCAGGTTGGATGAGACTCTGAGCAACCCGGTGTAGTGGAAAGTTTCCCTGCCCATGGCAGGGTGACTGGAGCTAGATGACCCTCAAGGGTCCTTCCGACCCAAACGATTCTAGGATTCTCTTAAGATCACAATACAGAGTGGTCTCAGACATCTTCTTGAGCTGTAAATGGCTGCATTTATGATGCTATCAAAACTATTTTCTCTTCTAGTATGATGAAGAAGGTGAAGAGGCAGATGATGAGGTAAGATGACAGATGCCCTTAATTCAAATAGTTTCCCTGTTGTAGTTTGTTATCTGGAATAAGAGTTGCTTTAGTTTTTGAGTGCTCTGGACACTAAGTTTAAGAATTACTTCTGAAATAAGATAGAACGTATTGTTATATGAATCTCAGATGGATAATTAAAAACAACCAGCAAGACAACAACAACAAAACCCAAACCAAGCTAAGACAACCCTTAAAGTATCTTAAAAATTAAGCTGCCACTGGTGTCAAAAGGTATGCTTTATGGAGGATAAACTAATACAATATGTGTAACATGAAGTGGTAATTAATGTGTTTCTGAGTACAATTTAATCTCAACTTTCATGAAAATGGCTCAGGAGTCTGAATGTGGATAAGCTAGAGAAATATTAAGTGTTTTCTTTCAGGAGGGAGAAGAAGAAGCAGATGAAGAAAATGATCCTGATTATGACCCAAAAGTAAGGAATTAAAATGAATGTTTAAAGTTTGTGTATGCATACAGGCATTTAAAATTGTATGTATGGTGAATCTTGATTTTAACTTAAATATTAAACCAATAGTTCCTGTGGGTGAGCATGTTTGGTTTCGGGCCTAATTCTGACAGACTAGAATTGGTAGAGAAACTTTTACAGAGTCTTTTTTCCAGAAGTCATTTTGTAAAAGTGACTTTTGGCTTTGAGCATTGAGGTTAGTCAGGCTTGGTTTTCTATAAACTTGTCTTGCAGCAAGTTGCTGCCTAATGATGAAAATTGCAAAATGATTGTAAGGACAGGGAGCAAACTGTCATCCAGCTAGCTTCAGTTTTGGGAACTTGCTACAAGCTGGCTCTGGCACAGATTTTCCCAGCAAAATACAAAAATAGGCTCTTTCATGTTAGGTAAATGGTAAGTCTTTCATTGTCTGAGGTAGCAGAAGTCAAGGTTCAGGAATACATCTACAGCCAAGTCCTAAAATGTGAACAGCCCAGAGCGACTGGGAGCTTTCTTATTCCATGGGAAGGAAAAACCATCAATCAGGCTAGAAAAATGACCACGAGCCACTCAGTTCATAGCTGCCTAATAGCTGAGGGAAAGGTACATCTGACCACCTGAAAGCATCTGATGTGGGGGTAAAGTTACAGTCATGGAGTCTGTGAAGTGCTCCAAAATGCCCGCTGTTAAAAGGGCTTATCATTTCAAATGAGTGATTTTCAGTAGGAATGGTTGGAGCTACTGTCAAAGTACTGTTAAGAAAATGACACAATCTTAGCATTGTACATAGGTAGGATACAAACTTGTAATCAAAATGTACAGCCATCTTGGTGATGCTTGATTTGCTATAGTGTATTCAAATTGCTTCCTAGTCAAGAAAGTTTTGGAATCCAAATAAAACAGCTGAAAGTTGGACTTCGTTCCACCATTTCAGATTGCTTTTCTCAGTGAAACAGAACTGAGAAAGGGCAAGACTATGCTCAGTTTCAGAGAGCTGCTCAAGGGCTAGAAATGGTAGTGTTGCAAGCTGATCTCACGCTGTAAGCCAGCTGAATTTATTAAGGTGCTGTAGTCCTAGAATAGCTGGGGGTAGTGGAGTAAAACCTGCAGCTGAACTCTCCCCACTGCCCAAACTTTCTTGAATTCCCATATTACTGTGACATATTGCTGGCTGGCTGTTTCAAGAACAGAAGAAATTTTTCGTGTTAGTTTTTTAACAACTGGAATTTAGTGCAAAAGATGCTTCCACAGCATTAGGAACTGTGATTTAGCATTTCATTGCATTGCTCTACACAGTGTCTACACAGAGCGTGGCTAAGGCCATGCTGCTGTTACTGCCTATAGGAAGTTTCTTTTGTCTCAAACTGTGAAGAAGATCTGCATGCTTCTTTTGAGTTTTTTATTACTGCACATCACTTTTCTCCTTTTCCCAGTTACAGTGTCTTTTAGAGTACTTCACCACACTTAGTTCTGAACAGGTTTTTATTCTAGATTGTATCCTGATGTGCCAGCAAAGCCGAAATAAATGCAGTGTGGATATTGCTGCATGCGAGACAATGAGTGCAAGGGAAAATATGGAAGATTATTGCAGCTTGAGAAAGCATGCTTAGCAATATTGATAGTTCTTTTAAAATACTGATTTTTGTAAACTGGTTTTCCTTTTTTCTCAACAGAAGGATCAAAACCCAGCAGAATGCAAGCAGCAGTGAAGCAGTGTGTCTGTGGCCTTGAGGATTACCTGCACTGTAATAGCCTAAACACAACTATTAGTTACTTACAGCCTTATGTTTTGTATCTTGGTAGAATTAAGTAACCAATTTGTTAAAAAACGAAATTGAACACTTAAGAACCAGTTTAAAATGTAGGTTCAATCTACCTAGCATTTTAACAGTATAATTTTCTGCCAATATGTAGAATGCAGTAAATGCCCTAAAGCATGAATGTTAATTCATTGCTACATAGTTTGGTTCTTGTGAAGTCTTTGTCATGTAGCTATTAGACTGCAGCTGTGAAGATGATCAGAACTGTTAACTGAGACCAATATTTGTTTAGAGAAAACTCTCTCCTGAAGAAACAACCAAAGTATTTTTTCAGCCCAGTAGTCTGAACGGGTTTAAGTCTGCTTGCACTAGCTGTGCCTTCATTACTTTGTTATAGAAATGGCAGTGACTTGTACTAACTAGGAGATGATGATGCATTTTGAATTTGACTACTTGAGCAGACTAGTATAACTTGTTTAATTTCCTGACGAGACCACATTAAACATTCATAACTGTCAGCTTGTTTATGCTATGGGTTTTGTATTTTATGTGACATAGTGATCTACAAAAGAAACCTAGTCATCATATTAAGGTTATTGTTTACCACAGGGGTGTGAATAAAACCTAGTATTTTCAGAAGCTAGTCTTGTTTTATTACTTGTGTATCTGCATGTGTAAACTGGTAATGCATATCTTACATGCTGCAGTTCATGTTTTACTAGAAACAAAAGCTGATAATTACTGAAAAGTAAATTATATAACATTTGAAAAACAAACACAATAGTTTGAAAAGTTTGATCCATACTTTGCACTTGCAGTGTGATACTTGTGAATCTGAGCTCAATGTTTCAGTGATTGGTCCACACTGCCATTTTAGAGAAGACAAGTTCTTAGAAGTGGGGCTAGATCTGATAAAGGACTTCGGTATTGCTGTGCCTGACTCTAAGTCATTGCCTGTTAGTATGAAATCTGGAGCAAAGTGCCTTGGATTTTCAGTCTGTGTAGACAGAGCTAGGTGGTCCTGAACAAAACATGCCCTGCAGCTGAAGGCAGTGCTGGAAACACATGGCTGTATTCTAGTTTGTCCTCACTGTATCAAGCATCTATGAGGAAACAAAGAAATTCTGCTTTCTTCACCTAATGTTCTGTTCACTGTGGTTGTGTTTGCACATTCTGGTTCATACTTCATCCATATTGGATATTTTTGTCAGTTGAAACACATGGGCTAGAAGATCCTTCTCCTCTTGTTCTGACCTTGCCTCTAGTCTAGCAGTGGAGGTGCTTGATGAGATGTGGATTTAAACATACTGAGCTGAAAGAGGCTATGAACTGATGTATTGTGAGTTTCTCCAGTCAGTAGCATGCTGCTGTACTCTGTATGGTCTTGTCCTTCACACAACTATGTAAGTTCTGATCTTCTAACCAAGTAATAGCTTTTTCAAGGATGGAAGGGTCCTTGTTTGTAGTGATGAAAAGAAATGTTGAGCTAGTCACGAATCTATTTCTGCAGTAGCTACATTTTTTTGTGCCACTTACACACTTAGCCGTAAAGGTTTGAAAAGAGCAGGGCAAGCAAGAGGCAGTGACCACATGAGGATAGGGCTGGTGGAAGAGTTTTTGTAGCATGTCTCTTGCTGGAGGGTAGGTAATAGAGAATGAAGCTTATCTCAAGTGCCCTTCTAAATCCTCAGCCCCCCTCAAGAAGATGTGGGTCTAGTGTCCTCTGACTAAACTGTTTTAGTTTTGTTATTGATTTTTCTTTTTAATTCCTTGAAGGCTTAAATACCACAGTGCTTCATTTCAGACTCCCTGTGAGGCATCATCTGTCTCCTCTCCAGGTATGCGTGGATTTGGGAGAAGGAGCTCATTATCTATAGTTGTATGTAAAGCAGGACCAGTGAAGCTGTGATCTTGTGTGGTTTTTAGGTAAAACAGATCACAGCATAGAAAAAGCAGTTAGGAAAAGTTAACAACCACTCTCAGTAGCTATATGTTAATGTAGATCTTACGTTTTTGTGGTATCTGAATATGCTTATCCTTTGAGGCACTGACCCTGCCAGGTGTTATGGGTTTCACATGATCTTTTCTCTAAACATCTCCCAGGGTTAAGTTTAAACTTGAGGACCTGTAGAGACCAAACTGTGATGGTATGTTCTGAGCTCGAGAAGTCATTAAGATGGGGCTTTGGGGTTCATACTTCTGGACATGGGAAGTTTCTGAAGTCCTTACTTAGATCTAGCCCATTTTTGCTTACAGCATTTGGTAATTGTATTTTAAAAAGAACTGTTAAAAGTTGTAAGTTTCAAAATCCACTACTTAACAAATTTTACTTGCTCTTTGGTTACTTTCTCATTTAACACCTTCATAACATGCAATGGGATACAATATTTGAAAAGGAGAGTTGTTAGATGTCAAAGCACACCTGCAGCCTGCAAGATCCAGTGTCATGAATACATCCTATTGACAGATTTTGGTAAGCTTCTCTGCAGATTGATGTGCTAGTTCTAAATCAGCAGTTCTTGTGCTCTCCAGACTGCAGCAAAAAGAAGAAGAATATAAATGAGGTGCCAGTTCTTATGGCATTGGTTAAATTAAAACTGTTCTGGTGCTTACTGTAGTTTTGTTAACAATGACACTCTTGTTTAGCAGTTCTGAAAGGCAGTATGTAGCAGGAACATTAAACTTTCAACATTGATTGGAGTGTTGTGACTCATTCTTTTCACTTTTCATTTATACCAGGTGTAGAGAATCTCATTTAGTATTTGAGGAGGGTAAGTTAACTTGTTAACGAGTTCAGACTGGGAAAATGTGTCCCTGAAATAGAGACTGCTGTCTTTGGCAGCAGTTGCAGAAATGCACCATAATTTAACACCTGTGTAAATGGTGTCTTCTGTCCAGTTTTGTTTGCTTATTGAAGGGAGAATTATTCTGGGGGGAAAAGTGGGAGGTTGGTGCAGAAAGAGGAGAATTAAGTGAGACTTTGGATGACAGGGAAGGATGTTGGGGGCTTATGTTTGATGGAGAGGGAGGCTTCTTTGCAATTCTTTCATAATTACTTTTAGCTTTATAGATTAGATTAGCACTGAAGAGTTTGTCTGTCTGACAAAACTTTGTTCATGTTTAAAAAAAAAATAAATTACAGCATCCTGAAATAAAGGAGCCCAGATTTAAGCTTAGCATTCTAAAGTTTTACTTCTGGAGAAGAGTCATGTCAGGTGAAGTTAGAAGTGTTACCTTGGATTATTTGAAAACTGGGCATAGCAACACTGCTTACCAGTGTCTCCTAGCTTCATAAACTTAGATTCTCTTCTGAGTTTTGAAATTGATGTTTCTGAAACTAATAGCAAATACTGTAGTTCTGACATGTTTTGCTTCTTAAGTGGAAAAAGCCAGCAGAATATAGAAAAATGTAGAAAATTAATGTGTTCATCTTTGTCTTTAAGCTGGTACTCAAAACTTTCCCTGTGTTTCAAGGCCCGTTGTTGTCGACCTGATTCAGAAATTGATAGGAAACTTATGCATAGATGAATGATTAACCTTTCTGCTAAAAGTTTACTGTTTCCAAAGGTGTCTATGCAGTAACTGTTGATCAAATGCCTTCTGTTGGGCAGAGGAATGTGCTGTGACACTCAGCTGCTTAAGGAAGCAGAATGCTACTCCTCTCTGTACAAAAAGGACAGCCTGATAATGAAAGCATGAACAGACTTGATGGTCTGCTAGATTGGGTCTAGAGCCACATGGATGTTGGAGTAGGTAGGCTCAGCTCTACAGTGCTTTCTCCTTTTTTCTGTACAGATGTGGTCTTCTCTAGTCCAAGACTTTTACAGGTCAGGGAAGTTGTTGCAAGCACATCTCAATTTTCATTTCTTAATAGCTGCTCAGTAACCTTTTTGAGGTTCCCCACAAGATTTCAAGAGGATGTTGAAATAATTGACTTTTAATTGCTAATATTTGCCTAAATGAAATACAAATTATCCACTGAACAGATAGTCTTCTATACATTAGCAAGAGGAGGTAGAAGTTTGTCCACATGGCATTTGTCTCACTGCTCTTTAAATCCTCTTGTCAGACCTTTGCTCAGGCCTGGTAGTCTTCCACATGTGGCCTGTGTCTCAGCTTTTGTAGCAAAATCAGAGTGAGTAAAGCAGACAAGACAGGGTACACCAAGCACAGATCAGCTATTCCATGTTTGTGCCTGGTGTATACCAGGGATGGGCATACAAGGCTTGAGAGGCTGTGAGAAGGGCTCTTGGGTTTGCAGGTGTCTAACTAAAGCCTGTGAATTGACAACACAAGTTGGCTCTACAGCTGCAGGAGGGGCTTGAGTCCTGAACTTGCTGTTAGGAGCTTTGCTTCTGTGTGCTCAAGTGTTGGCAAGTAATTGCTCAGATTAACATTTGCCCTGTAGAGGAGAAAGTGTTCTGAACACATAGCATATTTTACTGCAGTGGTCAAATCCGAGAAGCTTAAAAGCTCCTTTACAGCCTGTTTTTTTCTCTACTACATGTCTGCTTAAGTTGGAATATTTTTGGATAAAAGCTATCTTGGGAAATTCAAAGGACTTTGAAAAAGCTGGGCTAGAGAAGCTGCTGTGCCAGTAGCTGGTGAATTGCCCACAGTTTCTTTATTTGGTGCTGCCATGGGTGTGAGGGAATGCTAATGCGTGGGGCAGTGTAGTTGTTAGTTATGGTAAATATTTCATTTATGCTTCGTTTACTGAGGGGTATGTACAGTTATCTGTGAGATGGAGTTCCTGAAAGGAAAAGTCTGCACCTAAGGTCACATTTTCAGACTGTAGTATTTCAGGTTTGACAGTAGGAGGCATCTTCACATCAGCTATTTCTGAAGGAATGGCTGCAGAACCTGCGTAGTACTTACTGAAACTTCAATAGCGGTAGCAGATGTGAAGTATTTAATGTAAATCCAGTGGTTTAAATATATATTTCAAGAAAAGCAAAGTAAAAATCTCAGTGGGATATTGTAGTGTGCCTAACTGTGTTGAATGTGGTTTTTCAAAATAGTAATGTAAGAAACATTTACAGAAATTCAGTTTTGACTTGCATCAAAACAAAGTTTGTTATCCTTTACTGGCAATTTCTGCACAATATTTTGTTCTTTTATCATGGAACTGTCAGTATTTCATCTTGCACTAGTCTTGTAGCTTTTGACTGATCTGGTTTTTTTGGTCAAACAGTGTGTTTTAAATGGTTGTTAATATTTGTTGGCTTATAGAGTACAAATTTAAATGGATATTTTGCATGTTTGCTTCTGACCACATGCTTAGGTGAATTTCACCAGGAATAAAGAGTGCTGTGAGTCTGTATATTAGCAGAGTATTTCCATCAGTGTTTGGAGTTGGGTTAAAAATATGACATTTAATGCTTTGTCATGGAAGAGCAAAGTAGAAAGAATTTTGTTTCTTTCTCCTGTATGTTTGATGAAAATATTAGGCCTTACACACTAGTATCCATTTTTTTCTTTTGTTTAATTATACTTTACTGTCAGTACTGAGAACAAGAGAAAAAGCTCACATTAAATTATACAGATACAGGTTGTGTGTTAATGTCCTTAAGTACTACAGTGCAGTGTTGTGGGGTGAGGGGAGAGTCTTTTGAATGCTGTTATAGTATAACATGTGGCACTCTCAGATTTAATGTGAAATTTAATTCCCACACTATTGGTTAATGCATTTACCTGGAATCAAATGGCTGTTCACTTGCAGCAGCAGAGCAGCAACCAAAACTGAACAGGTGAATTGTCAGAAACTGATCTTCTGTAGTGTCCTATGACTTACATAAACTCAGTGGTTTTTTAGGCTGCTCTGTATAGGTGAATGCATTTTAACCAGTTTGCTTTAGTAGGAGAGTTTCAAAATCGTGTGTCACATGAGCAGAGACCTCATCAGGAGTAAAGAAATAGGTGCAAAACACAGGTGAAAAGGCAGGAATCTCTTACGGTGCTCAAGCTTTGTATTTGCACCATCAGCTGGAGATGCAGATATTTGTGCAAGGAAATTTAGATTCAAATGGCAGTGAACTGCTGGTGGAGGCAATTGGTGATTGGTGTTCACCAATCTTTTGAGAATTAGTGTGTGCCTCTGTTAAAATAGGCATAAAATGGTAGTGAGAATGACCTGTATCTTACAGTGTATCCATTCAGCTCTAAGGAGAAGGGACTACTCTATATAAATGGATGTTTTAGGATATTGATTTCCTTTTTCATCTAATTTATGGCTACTCAAGTTGCCTTTGTTTACTGAGTGTTTTCCAGTTACCTTGGAAAGGGTAAACTAGCTTAATTTTAAATGTTTTTATTGCCCTAAGTTGTTCACCCCTCAACAATTTATCAAAATTAACTTCGAACTTCAAGAAGAAAAGATTGTAAGAGGAAATCCTTTTTAAAATGTTATCAGAGATTAACTCCATTAAAGCTATCATTATTGTTGATTTTTTTTTCTCTAATCTGTTAGAACACAGCACATGCTGCAGCAATGATCTGCTTCCTAGCTGCCAAGATTGATGTGAGGAGGGTGTTTTTATGGCCATGATAAATGTACATTTAAAAACAGTGCTCTCAGACATAGTATGAAATTCCTGGCATTCAGTTTACATTGGTTTTGTCAGCCAAATTCAGCTATGTGGGATTTTGATTTAAAACTAATACATCAGAGGATTAAGAATTAAATAGTTTTGTATTAACCTTAGGTCACTTCTCTACTCAAATTTATTCACAAACTAGTCTTGGGGGAGAATCCAAACAATAAGCAAATGTGTGGCAGCAAAGCAGAATTATAAAAATGCTCCTAGCTGCTTGCCAGTTTGGTTTTGTTAGGTTTGGGGTTTTTTTCCTCCTAGTCTGCTTTTGCAATTTCTATGTACTGAGCTTCTGCTGTTTACTTAGGGAAATAGTATGGATGTCTTTCTTTAGACATTACTTAAACTGCTGCAGAAAGTAAAAATTTATTTTATGTATACAGTCGAAGCTGCTTCTCCCCAGGCCAGCATAGGGATCGAGCTCTTTTACCAGGTTCTTTCAGGATTTCTTTTGTTTAATGGAGCGACGATCTCTTAAATATCAGGGTTCCGCTGAAAACTGGCACTGTCTTCTGGGCTTGAATCAAAACCACGCAGAAGACGGCCCTTTACTGCTCTCGCCCAAGGAGGCAGGCTGAGGAAATACATTTCAACTAAATCGTGCGGGAACACCCCGAGGGAGGCAAGGGAGCGCTGTCGGTCATTTGCCGTGTCCTGGTAATCTTTCTGTATTAGCCTAGCGCTGGTCAAATACGGCGGGGAAGCCCTTCTGTGCGCAGCCCCGCCGTGCTGTGCCGTAGCCAGGGACGAGTGCTGGGGAGCCGGGCCGGGCCCGCTGACGCCGGGGAGCGCAGCCCCCGCCCAGCCCGGCGGGCGGCCCCGCCGCGCCCCCCGGCTCTGCTCCTTTCACCGCGCTGGGCTTCCCCGCGGCCGGCGGGCGGGAGGAGCCGCTGTTTCCGCTGGGTGTCACTCTGGGGTGGGAGAGGCGCGTTCAAAAGCGGAGGGGAGGGAAAAGCCCGCCGACAACCCCGGCCGCCCGCACCGGCAGCGCCCGCCACTCGCCACGCCGCGGCACGGGCGGCAGCCGCTCCGCTTCCTGCGGGCCGGGGCGCTCCCGGCCCTCCGCCTCGGAGTCGGAGCCCGGCGGAGAGTGCTCGGCTGGTGCCGCCTGCACCCCGAGCCCAGCCCCTGCGGGCGAAGACCGTCCAACCCGGCCAGAAGGATGCTGGAGAGCGGCTGTAAGGCGGTGAAGGAGGGCATGCTGGAGAAGAGGAGTGACGGGCTGCTGCAGCTCTGGAAGAAGAAGCGCTGTATCCTCACCGAGGAGGGGCTGCTCCTCATCCCCCCCAAGCACCCCCCGCCACCGCAGCAGCAGCAGCAGCCGGCGCCTCCGGCCGAGCCGGCGGCCAAGATCAAGGAGCTTCACTTCTCCAACATGAAGACGGTGGACTGCGTGGAGCGGAAGGGCAAGTACGTGTACTTCACGGTGGTGATGGCCGAGGGGAAGGAGATCGACTTTCGGTGCGCTCAGGAGCAGGGCTGGAACGCGGCGATCACGCTGCAGATGGTGCAGTACAAGAACCGCCAGGCCATCCTGGCCGTGCGCTCCACCCGGCAGAAGCAGCAGCACCTGGCGGCGCCCCACGGGCCGCGCCTCCGCGGCGCTTCCAACTCCGCCTAGCGCAGGTACGGACCCGGCACCGCGCCCGCCGCACCGGCACCCGCGCGGCTCCCGGCCCCGGCCGTCGCCTCCTCGCCTGACGGGCTGCCCTCTGCTCTCTGTCTCGCTGCAGGTTATGTCCGCGGAGCGCTTCGGAGAAGAGGGACAGAGCGCGTTCGTGGCGTACCTGCTCCAGGAGCTCAGAAACTGGGCAAACGCCGGAGGCGCAGGTAGACCGGAGAGAAGCGGCTCAATAGCCTGAACCTCAGCCAGCTGCTGCTGCTGCTTTGCCGCCCTCAGTGCCGAGAAGCATTTCAAATCCATTATTTATGAACCTTGGAAGGGATCCTTTGGTGCGATGGGACTTCTAGGAGACATGATGTACTGTAACTTTATTTTAATGTATTTTATTTATTAGGGTTGTTTTCTTTTGGTTTTGTTTTCCTTTTTTTTTTTTTTAAGGCTTATTTGCAAGGCATTTCTGAATGTAGGCCATATCAAAAAAGTAAAGGAAAAATATGCATGTTAGCTCCCTAAAAGAACAGAAAAGTTCTGGGTACTTTGACTGTGTGCAATTCAATGAAAAAAGTTATCAATTCTTTACCCAAAATACATTATATTCCACCAGCATGGAAAATGTGATGTGTGTTTCAAAATTTAGCTGAAACCCATACTGCATATGAAACCTCTTTTCTCTAATGAGAACAACAATTATAGTTTGGACCTTAAATGATTTTGTTTTTAATATATTAAACGTGGTGGAAGATGATAAAAGGTCATTCATGCTTGGCTATTCAAAAAAGCGATGTTGCTTGTCATTTTGAGATTAAACCCAATCTGTTTAGTGTATGAGCGGAAGGAATCTGACCAACTTCTTTTGTGATACAGGAATCTGAGTTGGATTCCAGCAATCTATGTGGTGTGCTTGCTCCTAGGCTGGTGGGCCAGAGCGGGGAAGTGTTCATGAACATTACTTAGCGTCCAAGTTCAGGGCTCCCTCTGCACGCTCAGTTCTTAAATGATCTGGTCTCTCAACCTATGTTGCATTTTCATGGCGGTTTTTTAATGTCTTGCATTAAAGCAGTCAATAGTTTAAAATCCATTTTACGTATGTCTTAATGTGTAAATGGATTATTTTGGTCACAGTTTTCATAAGCTTAAAGTTGCTCTCTAACTGAGATGAACAAGAATAATTTTGGTGTTTAGTGCTGTCAGATGTTGAGAGAGGCGTGCCATCTTGACTCTAAAGACATTGATGAAGCCATGAAGTTGGAAAACAAAGGGCTAATTGCACAGCTGGTGTGTGTTTCTCTGCCTCTTAAAAGTCAGTGGGAGTTTGGCTGCCGATGCTGGCGGGAGCAGGTCGGAGCTTCTTGCCCAGAGCAGAGGAGGGAGTCGGCCGTAGGCAGTGAGCTTTCTAGGACAGGGCCCTTCTGGCGATGGGTGGCTTCATGTTGGGTGCTGCTACTGCCCAAGTTCTCTGGTTTAAGGGAAATTGGGAGGCTGCAAGTGGGACAGAGCAATGTGGCCCATTATCTCTGGTCCAAAGTAAAATGTCAAAGCCATCGAGGTACTTATTTTAGCTAGTGTGGTGAGGAAAATGGCTTTTGGCCCCTTTACAATTTACATTAATATAAACAAAATCTTTTAAAGCTACACATCCAAGGCTTTTATTTTTGTGTAGATGAGGTGTAAATTGACAGCAAGAGCCTTACATTCTTGGTGCAAGCTTATTTCTGTAGGTGTTTAAACCAAAAAAGCTGAAGTGATACTGTAAGGAAGATTTTAGAATTCGCTACTGTGTACATTGGTCCCTTCCTCTGCACTCTAAGCTCAGTCCTGTAAGGAGTAAGTTAGACCATGTTAGCCCTGATCTTTTGTTCCTTTCCCCAGGTGTCAGGGTCACATACCTAGACAAGCAAAACTTGCAATGATGCAGAATCTAAGCCCTGACCATCCTCTGTAGTTACTCCTGAGCGCTTCTTTTCGACCTGGCCCTTGACAAGGCTGCGTGATGAACTTGGGGTGGTAGATTACAGTGTCCTAACAAAGTCGTTATTTTGCGATTAATTGAAACCGAAGGTGCCCTGCATCTTCTAGGATTAGGTTCACTGGCTTGGCAATCATAATACTCAATTTCCACATCTCTGTACATCTGCCATTATCATTCTGCTAATGCTTGGATGTTAGAGCTGCAAGGGGATTCTCTAATGAGCTAGTCAAAGACTGACAAAATAGACTGTAATTTGTAATTTGGCTCATCTCTTTAGAGTGATTAATTACAGTTTACTGAGAAACTAATCCACCTTTTTAGGTATACAGATGTGTTGCTGATCTCACCTACTAAAATACATTTTAGCCTACTGAAGGATAAATGTAACTGATGAGAATGAATTCCTATTTGATCAGAGACACATGTATTTCTCTGAGAGAGGCAATTATTCTTGTCCTCAGTGGATGCAAGCCTCTAAAGTGGATGCAAGCCACAAAAGTCTGTGGATGTAGTCTAAAGCTGAAATTTTACTGTTCTTCTGGAAGTACTTATGCTTTGAAAGGTAAAGATAATTTTGGTGAAAAAATTGACACGAAGGTATGAGGAAGCTACTTTGATTTTGAATTTGCTGTTCCTTTTCACTGGTTCAAGGTCAATACCCCACTTTTGTGTTTCTCGCTTTAAGTTGGTCTGATGGATGATCTGAAAACCTTTTAGATCAATGTAGTTCAACAAACTTTTGTTTCTTGTCATTGCCTACTGTGTTACCTGTTTAAAAACTCTGATGTCAGCCAGCCTCCTAGTGTGAGAGGTGGTCACATCACAAAATCTACCTTGATACCTCTAGCCTGAGAGGGTGGGATGGATGTAAGGATCAAACTTTTTCCTTGTGTCTCCAAAATGTTTGCTGGAAACTGAATGGGAACAAATTGGCTGGGGTCCCCTGGGGACAGTCGGACCATGTGGCTCATGCCCTGTCAGTATAAATAAGGCTAAATTGTCTAATGAGGACAGTCTGACAACTTTCTCACGCTCTGAATTCCACAGTGTGTGGAGATTTTTGGGTTTGGGTTTTTTTTGTTTGGTTTTGGTTTTTATTTGGTTTTTCGTATGTGGGTTTTTTTTTTCTCCTTGACTGATAGTAATTTTAGACGAAGAAATTATTTGATGTTATAAAAACTCCTTCTGGATTTTTTTTTTTTTTCATCTTACCCCTCTATTACTGCATAGTCTTCATTTGAACATGTGGATTCATTTGAATCCGTAGTCTGGATTTAATACTGTCTCTTACTGCCTTGTAAGCAATGGCTATGAAAATAGGTTTGGCACATCATGCTCCATCTTATTGGAGCTTTGCAAGTAAATAAATCAATTTGTTTTTCCTCTTAAAAAAAAAAAAATCTGACAGCACATGGCTGAAGTCAATTCATTAGAGAATAAACAAAAATGCCAGTAAAACACACACAGGCGAATGCTTGGTGGCAAAAGTGGGGACAGTATGTTCATAAAGAGGTTAAAATTACTTGTAATTAAAACCAAAAAAAATAATCAAGTGCAGATTCAGCAAGAAAATCCAAGCTATGGTGACCAAGACAATTTAGGAACTGGAGGGAAAAGGAAGATCAAGTGGATGTTGTTTCTGTTACATCCTGAAGGAATTCCTCTTTTTTAAGGTTCATGATATTCAAATGCCAGCTTCTGAATTGTAGCTGCAGCGATGTACAAAATGTTTTCTAGCACATCCTCTTGTGAGCAGAAATACCAGTGTCGTCAAAAAAAGTTTGTGTGTAAATATGAATCATAAATGATTTCTGAGAGATGTGATTTATTTTTCATATTTTTCAAGATACATTCCATTTCAAATAAAGAGGTATCTATTGAAAAAGCTCTCAATATGTTGGAAGAATGGTTGTTTGGTGGGCTATTTGTGATGATTAAAGCCTGGTCTAAGCTTTTCTAATGTCTTAAACTCAATCTAAGAGCCTAAGAGGAGCACTTTGAACCTGGGTAGGTACTCTCTGAAGACTCACTCAGATGCTCCAATTAATCTTTATATATATAGCACAATTATGAGACTCAGAGTCCAGAAGTTTTGCTTCTTGCAGTGTGTGACGTGTGAGCACCCACACCAAGTGTTGCTGATTTCTGTAATACTCAGTGTCATAGTTCATGTACAGTAGGTCTTTGGGACACACAGTTCAGGCTCATCACTGTTACTTGTAAATACCTTGCTCTGTGTGACATTAGGAGTCTAAACTGAAGCATTAAATGTGCCTTGTTTCTCTTTTTCATGTATCTTAAACACTATGATTGAATTTCAAGTAACCTGAAATTAACCTAGAAAAGAAACCACTTCCACCATCTGGCATAAACTCTGGCCTGTTCTTTTCTAGCTTCATGGGAAAAGAAATGAGGTATGGGAAAAGAAATGAGGTATGGCAAGAAAAATGTACTGCTTTTGGATCTCCATAGAGCTGCAGCTGCTTGGATGTCTTGAACTCTCCTGATATGTATTTGTATTGCAGCAGGTCCTCATTTTCAAGCATCTCCTGAAGGTGTATTACTTTCAGTGACACAGTGTGCATTGACAGGTTGGTGCTGTTTGCCTTCACTGGAGAGATGTCAGTAACCTCTTCCATAAGAAGGCTTTTGCTGTAACTAATACAAGTTCTTTTTTCAGTTGTAGACACTCAAAATGTAGGCATTTGAACTTAATACTAAGATGCATATTATAGCTTAAAGATCTGACCTCTCACAAGGGCTGGTGCTCAGCTGCTTTGGAAAGTCAGTTAAGCATCTCTGTTGTCTATTCAAGAACCCACTGTTGCTTAGAGCTGTTAGAGGTATCCCTTTTAACCTTTTAATAACAGTGCTAAGTGTCTCTGTAAGGACATCAATACAGTAGAACAAGAGTTTTATAATTTGTCGTTGTTCCTGCTCCAGCATCATTGGTGATATCTTTACAAAAGTGCATCAATACATGCTTCTTTGCTTCAACTTTTGATTAAGAGGGTATGAAATAAGACTGCTTATGTAATTATGGCACATATGAAATGGTCCTAGAAATAGGACCATTCCTAATGGGGAATATTGTCTTACTAGTGTTTTTTCTTAAGTTTCCTCTCATCTGAAGTACAATATGGAGTACAGAAAGGAAATCTGGATCTGATTCAGAGTTTATTGAAATCAACCAGGCTTTTCCAAACTGACACAGGTGGTGACCTTTTTCACGAATGGTGGCTACTTCTCTTGTGATTTAGAAAACCCAGGAATGAAACCCCAGAAGCAAGACCTTTACTCATGATCTGGGTCAGTATTGATGATGTGTGATTAGGATAACACTGACATTCTGCACTTTCATATTTCTCAATTAAATGGCGAGGAGAGGAGGATGAAATAATGCCTATCCTTTGTAAGCAAAACAAAATACAAAAGAAGACCAATCTAAATGTGTGTGTGTGTCCCCCTTTCCCCAAATGAAATCTAGACCAGAATGCAATTTTGCTGAATTTACAGCACAGCTGAAATTGAACAATTTTCTTTGTAATTGAACCCAAACCAGGGTTAAATTAAAGCCTTTACTCCTCTGACTGCTTGTTTCTAGCAGGAACATCTCAGTCCTTTTTAGAAAGTGCCAAATTACTTTCCACACCTATCCATATATATTTTTTTTAATAAAATCAACCATGGTAAAGACTTTCAACTTAAGTATTTTATAGATTTGAAATAAGCTTTTAAAAAAAAGTTATAAACAGTACTGTGGGTGTTTGTTAGGTTTTCTTCTGTCTTTCCAGTGTGGGATTTTTGATGTGTAAGGTAAGGACCCTGGTACACACTTCTCACAGTGCTGCTTTGTGCCTTCTGTGCTGAAGATGAGCAAAGCAGAGATGCCTTTGGGCCTGCTAAGAGCTAAAGGACAGCACATCTTCAAGGTGTCCTGACACCCAAAGGACCTGGGAGCTGCTTGGGACCTCAGCACGGGGCTCGATTACTTGTGGAGTCTTGGCCTAATGGTACACACCGAATTGACAAGGAAAGAGGCATCAGCTCCTGAATGAAGTACTGGGAAGTGAGGCTGTACTGCCAGCTGGCATCTGCATGAAGCTCATGCTCTGCCTCAACAGCCTTGTTGGACTGCAGCACCTACAAGTTTTCCTTAGGAGACTTGTAGGAAAAGCCAGAGGTGAGGTTTCTGTGCTTAAGTGCTTGGGGTTTTTTGTTTCGTTTAGGCATTTAGAAAAACATCAAAGCAGAGGTGTGTATCCCAGTAGAGATTCATCACAGGAACTTTAAATTAGCCACTTTTACAGCCTTTTCTGGTCTTCTCCTAGATGTCTCTGGCTATGCCAGCCACCAGTGCAAGGGAAATGATTGTTTGAATGGGAGTTTGATTTACCTTTTGTGTTGGCTTGTGCTATGACCACAATGGATTTTGCATAAACAAAATTTCTAATAACCCTGTTTCCTAATCTTTGCCTTGCAACAGTTTGTGAGCAGCCGTAGTAGATTAACTGAACCAGTAAATATGTATAGAATGACTAACCATTACAATGAAGCATACAGCCCTCTGTGGTCAGCAGAATATTTCAATTGAGACAAATTACCCCATGTTTTGTAAGGCTTCCAGTGAGATGAAGAAATCACTGCTTTTGTTTTTAAGATCTTGTCTGTGTTTTGTAAATATTTCTGATATTTATGACTACATATGCCTTCGATTGTAGCTCAAAGGAGGCTCAAGAGCTGGGTTGTGTACCATCTAGGAGGGGATTATTTAATTGTTGCTAATTTTTGGTGGGTTTTGAGGCTCAGCCTTTAGGATCTTTTGCACCTACTGCCATTTACAAAGGTAAAAGTATAGCAGTGAACCTGCAGCTTGGAGAACACATATGGCCTGTTCTTGAGTTGGGTGCCAGAGCCAGGGTCCTTTGAGGGAACGGCTCTCGATGTTGCTGTGTGCTTTAGACCTGGGCCGATAATTCTCTGTGCCAGCGATAGCACCTCTCTGCAAGGCTCTCAGCCCACTTGTATATCATATCTCTGTTTTGGAGAAGAGGAAACTCGGGACCAGAGAGCCCATGCTGCCTGCCCAAGGTCATGCCTTGGGACCCAGAGAGCAGCGTTCCATCCATAGCCAGTGTCCCTGTCCCTGTGTGAGAAGTGCTGCCTCTCACAGCAGAGCCTGCTTCATTTTCTCTGCTTGGTAGAGATCTTCCTTACAGTGATCCCCCTGCCAGTGCCATGGCTCCTTGGATGGAGACCTAAATGAGTGATTGTCTTGCCATTTAAGTTCCAGCCTTAAAGATTCATCATGTTGCAGTTACTTGTCCTTGGAGACAAGAGCAAGGCAGAAACACTTGGGCTTCACTTGGGATTTGGCAGTCTTGGATGACTTCAGATTATTAAATCAGCTTCTGGCTATTCCCAGCACTAGGCATTGTGCAAACAGTGGACTAGGAATGAAGGTATCTGTGAGTTGTTCCCTATTTCCTGAGCGATTAAGCTCCTCTGTTTACTGTGGATTACAAGGACAAAGAGAGGTTATCAGCCCCGTAATAACTTGAAAGGACTCTGTAGATACGAATCCAGTGTTATAGCAGCTTTTTCAGCCTGATACCTGCTTTGACTAAAACACACAAAGGAAAATAAAGGGATGGCGGAGGGGGGATAATTTCCTTCTCTCTACTATTCTGCTGTCATATAACCATTTCATTCACAAACAAGGAGCTTTGAGAGAAATCCTTTTAGTCAGAGACACTTATCCCAATCTTGTTTTTCTATCAGAATAAAACAAAACTGACTAGTGGATAAAGCTGTAGTAGCCATCCCACTTATCCTAACTTGCTGCTGGAGCGTGATGGGGCTGTGTGAGTCTATGTGGGCTTTCACAACAGCTCCTTCAACCATCTGTGGAGCTGAAAACTCCATGTACTTTCCTGTGCCAGCAGCTACTGCAATATGCAGATGACTTTGCTTAGGGGCTTTTCTTGTACACAGATGAACACATGAAAAATTAGTGTTCTTTTAAAAGTCAGCCTTGAACTGGAAAAGCTATTTCTTTACTGTTTTTTTTTTTTCAGAGGCTGCTGCTACTCTCAGCCAGTCAGAGCTGTGCCTCCAGCTGAGTTAAATGTGTACTGGCTGCTTTTTTCGTTTTTATCGCAGATTGTTAATATTTCCTGTTCCACTAAGCCACGTTTCCCTGGTACTCTTTCCTAGTGCTTGGCTCCTAAACAAAGTCACAGCTCTTGTCACAAGGCAGCGGGCTGCATACTTATCCTTTGTGTGAGTGATGACTGAGGGCTCAGCAGTAGGGAAGTAATGCTGACAGCTCTGCTCCAGGACAGCAGATTGTCAGCATTCCTCACCAGGGCACCCAGCTGGCCTGGGAAAAGGCTGCTGTTTTGGGGGTGGGGGTTGGGCCTCTAAAATAAACTGACTGTTCTTCCAGAACTGAGGAAGATGGAGAGGGGTGGTCAGATGGCCTCTTTCTGGTCAGAGGGAGAGTCAGACCTGCATCTGCAGAACCCCAGACAAACACTACGATTCTGCAGGCAAAAGCTGAGTTGTTGAGTGCAGAGAGAGAGGGGTATCTGATGACTGAAATGGCAGTAAGACATCATAACACAATGATAATTGTGAACAATTAGCCATTTCCCCCTTCCACCCCCCCCCCCCTCATTAAGAGAAAAGTGTAGCTTGCATTAGTGGAGAGGATGACAGGTGGGCCTATTCCTGTGCTGAGGATTTAGCCCAGACAGTTGAGAGCAGCAGCTGCAAAGGAGCCCCAAGCTTCTGCTGCCCCAGGGAAGCTGCTACAATCACTCCCAAGCAATTTGGAAAGTGTTCCTATGTGTTTTCCTGCGGGCTTAAGAAGCTTGCAGTCCTGGCCCACAGGTGGCTAGAGTTGTGAAACTGTAGCCATGGGGCACTCAGCTGCCTGCCACCCTCACCGTCATCCTTAGTCATCTGGGAGGGAGGCTGAGGAGGGGCTCCCCAGGCAGGAGCTGCTTCTGGCGTGGCTGGGGCACCCAGATGGGTGGTCTCTGCACCCACCTCTGTCCTTCTGCTAGGTACGTATGATCAGAGAAGTCATCCTGGGCCACACTCGCTCCGAAGGCTTCTGCTCCATGAGAAAGGAACAAGCTTTGTCATAAATGGAGTTGAGGCCCTCACTGGCGGCCCTGGGCTGTGTCATGGCACGGCCTTGCTGGCAGCTTCACCAGTGCCGCCGCTCCCCACCAGGGCTCTGTGAGCTCCAGCGCTGCAATGAGCGGCTGAATGGGCTCTGAGAGCTTCACAGGGCTCTGCAGAACACCTTTAACCCTGAAGTTCTGCTGCTAATAAGCTCCAGTGACGTGTCTTGAATTGGGCTGGGGGAAATTGGTGCTCTGAGCTGAAGGTGTGAAGTGAACACACCTTGAGGACAGAGGTCCCTTAGCCCAGTGGCCTGGGTGCCAGTCATCCCAGGGGTGGGACTGTAGCATCCATGCTTGCTGGCACCTTCACTTGCAGGGTTGGGATCTTTCTTCCTAGCTTCTCCCTAATTCTGCTGGTTTCAGCCACAGAGCCATCTACCAAAGGGTATTTTTTTCTCAAAGGTAGTTCTAAATAACTTGGTCAATTTTCCTGACAGTAGAAAATCCTCAGCAATCTCTTTTCCTGCTGAAACATGGTGCAAAAGGGTGAATGCTTATGCAGGTAACCTTAATGTAATATTTCATTTTTGTTCTGGGCAATGGCAGAGATCTAACACAATGCAAAGCTTGCATAGAAGTAAAGATTATATGTATTTGCAAATCTGTCATGGCTACAAAGATCATTTTGCTGTCTTTGATTTCTTAATGTTTTAATTTAATTGAATCTGAGTGGATTTAATGGTTAATTTTCAGAATATTCATTTTAGGATTTTTTTTCACTCTAAGTTGAAACCTGAAATCGAGCTGAATTTTGGAGAAGTAATTTACTTTTGTTGAGCTCTGGATATGTCTTTCTTCAGCCCTCTTTTTTCTCTTACTCATCTCTGAGTCCAACACGCAGCATTTAGTGGGACCTGCAATGACAGCAGCGCTCCCCCACCCACTCTGTGTGCCTCACTGATGTGGACAGTGTCTCCTAAAGGTGTGGTAGCCCTGCAGCAGCCACAGCTATGTCCTCTGCTCAGTCTGTATGCAGCCATCCTCTACCAGGTTTGCCCTTCTAAAATGAAATTCCCGTATAGCTGGCACTTGTTCCTAATTCAGCTGTCACAGTCTGCACCGAGCTGGACCAGGGGTACTTGGTAGGCAAATCCCTACAATAGCACTGCTGCACCAGTGTCCTTCAGGAAGGTCTTTTTTATTGCCACACCTTTGTTGCAGTCACTGAAAAGCATTCACAGCCATTAAGGAGATGGGATGGAGCTCCCCCTCCCACAGCTGCTAACATTGCTTTCCACATGTGATTGATTAGGGTGAAAGATGGTTTGCCTTTGCTGCTGTCACTGCTGCCCTTCTGCTGCAGGCAAGAGTTAAGGTGCACTGAAAGGCAGGAATGGTCTAAAAGCACAGGATATTTATGTGATACTCTTAACACACCTTCCAATACTGTGCGTGTGGCCTTTCTTTAGCCTAGACCTCACAGAACTGCTGCAAATCCAATATCTCACTGATCTGTAGCCTGGGAGAGGCCAGGGTGGCAAGGTCTGTATGTATCACTTGGAAAAGAAAAATGCTTTTATAACATAGAATTCCCAGTTTGTGATACAATGCAAGCCAGGTCTTGTTCAGTATGATTCTTATGCAGGTGCCTGACTCCTAATAGCACAACATTCTCTGGAACTGGTAGGGTTAGCCCAGATTTAGGGCCACTCATGAGGGCCACCCCTGCTCCTGTGCTCAAAGGCATACCAGGGTACAGCTGTTTTCAGCTCCCAGATGTTGACTACATGACACTGGAAAGCTGTGAAAATTTACAGGGTCCTTTGAGAGAATTTTATCTGAAATTTACTATTGCTGGTCTATTTAGCAGTGTTGCTATAGATGCTACAATGTCAGTGGGCTAAATAGCTCAGAACTGCACTGACCTATATTAATTGCTGCCCACTCTCAACCCATAAAATCCTCAGCTTTTATAACCTGTCTCTTCTTCTCCAGCCCTTTACACCCTTTACTGGCTTTTTGAAGGGGAAAGCTCAGTTTTTGGGGGTTTTCTGCCTCCTTTCTCCAAGAAATCTTGCTGTTAAGTTTGTCAGGAGCTTCAAAGAGATCTCCAGCCCCCAGGTTTGCACAGAAACTACTCAGGGTGTTCAGTTCCTTCATGTTCACAGAACACCGGCAAGTGCGGTGCTAGGAATGAGGAAAAATTAGTCTGTTCAGCAGCCAGAGCTGTTCAGTAAGTGCCCACTCTTGACAAGCTGTCATATTTCTACATCTTGCAGCTCAGGACATAGGAAGTGTTTGAATTTTTCATATTGGATGTTTCAAAGCTCTTGGGGGTCTACTCCACTGGGGAAATGAACTCCTGTACTTCAGTGTGCGTGGAGGCGTGCACAGGCACCCCCAGGGTCACTTGTGGGTGTGCTGGAACACAGAGGGCTCCAGGGCAGGTGCCAGAGCCCAGCTGCCCACAAAGGAGGTGAGCCCCTAACAGAGACATCGAGATGCCTCCTCTCTGGTCCCCTGGCACACTGCAAGGCTATTCTGCAGAGGGTGGAATTGTTGCTGGCATGTTGATGGAAAGTGGATGGTGGAGGGGGCTGCATAACTCACCCCCCTTCCTCTGGCTTACAGCTTGGCCTCCTTGGCAATTTGATCTCAGGCTGGCCCAAAGGGAAGGACACACCATACTTTAACATTTGCCCTTCAGCCTAAGCGTTACTCAGGGGCACAGGGAGAGCTTCGGTCCTTTGGTGGGAGTGACACATTAGTGAAATGGCTAAAGAAACAGTGACCTCAAACACAGCAGCTCCATGAAAGGTCTTGAGGACATGGGATACCAAGGCCTCTCCCTGCCCCTCCCTGGCCTCGTAATCAGATAGTACCCATATCTCAGAGAGTCTTTCCAAGAGACTTCAAAACACACTGGTGGAAAGTTTAGTGATGACCAGACCTGGCTTCCCTCAGATAGGCACCACCCACTGAGATCCCTTTGACCCCAGGTGAACATGTCTCTGGTGCAGCCACCTTTGCCATGCTAACAGCAGTGATTAAACCTTTCCAAAAATTTAGAACAGGTAAAGTGAATGAAGCATTCAGGAAAATAAAGAACAAAACTCTAGAGGTGTAATTATGGCACTGCTGAAATCTGTGACAGAATTTCACTGACTTCACTGAAGGACTTGCCCCTTTAGGAAATCTGCAATCAAAATGGGAAGCTTGAGATCCTATTCAATTTATATTTGATGTGAAAAAGACATTTTAAAAATAAAATCAGTTGCGTTTGTTATAGTTTGCTTTAGCTACTCAGTTGTTGGGAAGAGATGTAGGCACCAAAAGGGAAAAGTACCAGATATTTGGGTATTTGAGGATGATTTGTGAGAAATGAGTCCTGTTGGTCCCAGAAGGAGCTCTAGTGCTTGTTTAGATAATGAAGAAAGAGCTTCATTGGCACGTGGTACCCAGTTGTGCACCCTTGAAGGGGCAACTGGCCTGGGTCCAAGTCTTTAGCAACCATTTCAACACAGTTCCACTTTCCCAATTGTCTCTGGGAATTCAAAATTTGTCAGTGGCAACAAAATAGCTATTGTTCAATAATGATGGAAGTTTGTTATCTTTCTCTTTACATTCCTCTGCAGGATGCTGCAGTTGAGAACGTGCTTTGAGGACATCAGAGAGGAAGGTAAACCTCTGTCATACCGGCAGAGATGGGTCTATATGGCACCAAGTGGCTGAAATGCTGTTCTTGGTCACTGATTCCCCAGAACCCTTAAACCACGAAGCCTGGCTTATCTTGGTGCCTCTGCCTGCTTGCCAACAGCTGCCTAATAATTCTTTTCTCTGTGCAGCATAAATAATTACTGAGCTGTCTTCTCCTCTGTTGCTCACCCTGCCTCTGAGCCAGCACTTGCAACCAGAGTTGTATTTATGCTCTTGCTGAGTCTGCCTGCCAGCCCTGACATGTTGTCCCACGCTGCCTGTGAGGAAAGCTGTGCTGCTTGCCAAGGGGGAGGGCCAAGGAGAAGGTGGCACTCTCCCACCTGCATGGCTGCCTGAGGATGCTCTGCCAGACAGCTGCCTGCTCCTGGGCAGCCAGCACCCTGTGCACCCCACACTTGGGGTGGATTCACAGCTGCTGCCTCCTTTGCAAGAATATTGTCACTGCTGGGGGGAAAAACATGGAAGTCCAAATTCATCACAAATTCTTGCTTGGAGAAGAGGCAGGTCCTTAATTTGCCTTTGCATGGTCCTACATGCCCTACCCTGGCTTTAGGTCCATGGCCTCATGCTGTCATCTGTAGGACTGGTTGCTCAGGGAGCTGGCTGCCTTGGGACAACCCAGGGCAATTTGGCTACCACTCCAAATTCCCAGCAATGCCCGTGGTGGCCTGCCACGCTGGGGACTGGCTGCCAACCCCACTGCAGGCTGGCCACATCTATGTGCTGCAGCTGGGGCCACCCTAATGCTTCAACTTGAAGAAAAGTCCCACCCCTTGAGACTGTGGCTTTCCCTGTGAGTACACATTAGCTGTTATACCCTCTACCCACACTTACTGTGTCTAGAGGTGGAGGTCCTGTTATAGCTGGTACATGGAAACAACTTGTACCTAGATGCCATAACATTAGAGGCAACTCTCACTAAAGGAGGGTGAACAGTTTGCCATTACTGTCTTCCTCTGTGTCAACTCCTTACAGAAGTATGGACTTCAAGGACCAAGTCTCTTTTGCCAGGTCCTTGTGACATTCCTGGTAGTTTAATTAGGCATGTCTGGTGGTATGAGACATGCTGCAAGACCTAGGAATACTGCTCTGTTGAACAGAGTTGAAGCCCAAAATGGTGTGATAAAAAATTGAAAACCTTAATCCTTTTGGCTGTCTTTGTATTTGGACTAAAAGAAATTCTGAGATGCTTAAGCTGGGAAGTTCTAATGAGAGGTCTGCCTAGAAGTGAGGAGGACCTCCTAGGTAATGAGGATGGTTCACAAGGGAGACAAAGAGATATCCATCCTTCCCTCTTGTGTTTGCCTCCCATCTACTGTACCCACTCCTGAGACAGGAGCTTGAGCTTAGAGTGCTTTGGATACCAACTCCTCATCACCTCATCATTGTGCAGCATGTTGATGAGAGGCTGCAAACCCAAGGCTGGGCATCCTGTGTCCTGAGGAAGTTGCAAATAATAACAAAGCAATATTATTCTTTCATGAATGCTGATCTGACACTGTGAATCCCATAGATCGTGTGTGGCATGAAGGATATCGGTTTTATTAACTCTGTCTATTTTCCTATGAGACATTGACTTCACATATCTGCAAAGAGGAGACCAATGGATTTCATCCAGCTCTGACCCTTCCTTTTCAACCTCCCCTATTGTGAGTCACCTTCTCCTTGCCTAATTTGTCTGTTTTGCCCCAGTTATGTTCTCCTATGAGTGTCCCTGGCTCACAGCAAACATCTCCACCATTAGCACAGGCAGGGAAGTGGTTGCGTGATGTTGCCGTCAGTGGATGGTTTATCTAGTTGTAATTCCCATGGCTCCAGCTCTGTGAGTGCTTATACACAGACCTTATTTTGCAGGGGTGGCAAGGGGAAAGGTCAGTATTTATGAATCATTTCCTCCTGCCTGTGGCAATGAGGTTGGTTTGTGGAGTGAGTCATGGAAGAGCAGCCTGGAGAGGCAACGATCTCCGAGCGAAAGACCTTCAGATCCTTAGTGACCCTTGAATATTGCAGCCAAGTTACCATCTTCATTTTGCATCCCCAGTCACAGATACCTTCGGTTACTTAAAACTGTAGGCTCTGTACCTATCATCTACCATGTCTGTGAGAAATCTTGCTTCTTCCAGGAGTATTGCAAGGACTCAAATATATGCCTGCCCCATGGCTCATCAATTATCACATGGCAAAAAGACAGAGGGAAGCCTATCATGCCTTTCTCTGTTATGAAGGTGGACTTGTGTTTGAAATGCCTGTGTGTTATGGAGACGGAGAGGTTTCCCAAAGGGAAGTGACCTGATAAAACAGAGTAGCTGAGGCTGGATGGATTACCCCTTGTAATGAAGTTTCCATGTTAGTGCGGAAGTGATTCTGCTGCAGGGTTTCATCTTTGTATTAGCATTGAGAAGCCAGTATAGTACTGCTGTGTTATGAGCTGAAAAAACTTGGAACAAGCCCATCCCCACAACGCAGAGCATAAAAACTAAAATGACTGAGATGCTGAGAGAAGTTGTACATGATCCACCTCAACACTTTTGAAATAGCATCAGCAAATTACCACCCAAAGGATGCATCCTCTCACTCAAGAGATCCAGTTTTAGTTCAGACTTCCAGGGAAAACATTTAGTTCCCTGTATTAAAATGTTTTCCAGAAGAGCTACCCAGCTGCAAGCTCTAAAATGTTCAGAACTTCCTCCAGGGTAGAGCTATTTATTTTTGCTGCCCTGTTTCCCCGATGCTCTCTATTTCTGCCATTAGGACTTTAGGAGCTGCAGTGGTGAGTCAGGCTCTTTCTTCACTGGATCCTTTAGAGTTTTCCAGCATGCCCTTTTGTCTTGGTACATGTGGGGCTGGCAGTGCCAGGACAGGTGGAGAGAGCAGGGCTAAGTTTTCTCCAGTGTTTGTCAGGGTCCAGACACATTTGGTGGCCAGTCCTAGAACTGTCCCTGCTGCAGATGCCTGGTCCCTTTTGGCTGTCAGACATCTGAGAGAGAAGCACATCCATCTCATTCCCACCCAGTGCTCCTGCAGAAGCTGGAGTCAATATCTCTCTGCTTGTCCAATCAGAGGGCAGAGGTTTGGGGGGCTAAAAGTAGAAGGGGGGAGCATGTCAGCTGGTGGTGGTTCTTGGGTGAGCCCCTTTGAAATAATATTCCCAGCGATTTCCTTGACAGGACATCCATCTGGGCATCATCCTGGAGCCACACGGGACTTTCTGCTCGGCCTTTTGCACTGCCGCCATATGGCCACGGCCCTACAGCAGTAGTTGTTAGCTGAAGACGGGAAATCTAATGGAAAGGGAGACGAGCTATAGGGGGATAACATTTGGTGTGCTCCCTGTCCAAGGGCAGAAAAGGCAGGCCAGGGGAGGGTTTGATCTGAGGTCTGGGAGGGCTGGGAGGCTCAGACCTCCTGCCAAGCTGCTCCCAAGCATGGTGCTTGCTGCACTGAGCATCAGGGAAACCTCTGACACCTGTGACTGCCCTTGCACTGAATAGGAATACATTCCTTGCAGGAATAACTTATCTTTGGCCGAAGAGCTTCCATTTACAATGACCTTGAGGGCTCTCAGGCAAGGGGAGGACCCTGGCAGCTGAGGATCTGCACTGCTACTGATGGGATGCCGTGAGCTGAACCTGCTTGGGCATCCTACCTGCCTTGTCAGCTGGCAGTGCTGGAGGCTGCCAGGAAGCAGTTGTGCTTGTGCATTATGGCTTCCCACTGCAGCAGGGCTTGGCTGGGCATCTTCTGTAGCACATCCCTGTGCAGGGACCTGCTGGGTGGTGCCCACCGACCCAGAATGGCCACAGGGGGAGTGTGGCTGTCAGCAATCTCACCTGGGTGATGGGCTGTTGGCATTGCAACCCTACCTGTGGCAGCCTCCAGAGAGTCTGACCATGTAGTGGGAAAAGAGAAAGGAGGCTTTATTTAAGAACAGAAAGCACAAACTGAAGTACCCACTGTGGCCTCCTGCAAGAGATGCCACTGTGGCTCAGGCAGCTAAGCTGGTCTTGCTGCCACCATGCTGGTTGTGACTGATGCTGGCAGCAGGAAATCTCAGCATTTGACACATCTGAAGGGCTGATCAGCTTCTCTGAAAGCAATCCATAGTCACTTCTGATCAGCACAGAAACACAAATGTTATCTTAATAATGCAATGTGTAGTGCTGAATGCTTTTAGTGCTGTTGGCTGCACGGTGATTAGCAAAGAGGCACAGTAGTTGTCAATCCCGAATCTCAACAGTAATTGACACATATGAGGGCAGGTATTGCTCATCCTCAGGGATTCAGAGCACTCTGGAACAGAATTACACAAATATAATCCCTCCATTCAGTTTAGGGCTTGAAGTCTTTCTCATGTATCTTCAGTACCCTCAGAACAGCTAGCTAATTCACAGGAAAAGCCTGAATGTGAAACACATGTTTCAGCAGAGTTTTAAATCCTCACAGTCAGCATTTGGCTGGCTCTTTTTATTTCCCTCAGGAGATTATTGATACTGTTGTTCAGGTACACAGTAACCCTTGGAGGTTTTTGCTTCCTTTGTGCCTACTGAAAGGCAGCAGGTTTGTCTTACTGACGGATCTGCTGTAATCAAGGAAGGGATATGAGATAATTTTGAATTTACACAGTGCTTTTCCAGGTTGAATTGTGCTCAGTTTCTTGGCACTACGATCTTCCATTGGGTATCCACAAGACAGTAACAGGAATTGCCTGTACTTCAAAAACCCTTCCTTCATTTTTGCCCTAGTCACAGCTATTTGGCACATTTTTCTTTACATGCCTCGATAGTGAATCCTCAGATTTAAACAAAATATTCAAGACTTTGTACTTCAAACATGTTACTAGCATTGAGGAGACATATGTATGGTGATGATCAGCACTGTCTTATGTATTCAGTATCATCACTGTTTGGATCAACCATGTGCGTATAAGCCAATGATAGGAGGTTTTTTCAGCTTTCTTTTTTGGCTTATCGTCTTTCTATCTGTCATAAACCTGTTAGAGAAGGTAGGGTGAAACACTCCACCTGTCTTTAAAACCACACAGCTCTCAGGGGAGTGTGGTCTTACTCCTGAGTGTGAATTGAGACCATTCAAACACTTGGCCTTGGGGACAGGCAGGAGATGGGTAGACGTGCCCAGACTAAAAGTCCTCTTTGCAAAGGGTTTTGAGCTATCAAATCAGTCTTTCTTTTAGGTGGGAGGAGCAGGATCCCACACCCAGATCTCGAGTGCTGTTTTCTGTACTGTGTATTTCTCTTGTGAAATTGTTGCTTTTCTTGCTGTCCCCGTTTTCTGCCTCCCAACACATTGTCAGAAGAAAGCACGCAGATAAGTGCTCAAGCATTTCCTGAGCTCATAACTCTGTCTCCTGAGGGACAGTTAATTTGATCCATTCGAAAGCTTGAGCACCAAGTGTCATTCTGTCTCTTACATACATACTGAATGAAATTTTGCATGTTTTTTTACAGCACTGAATAAAACAAAGTGCTCTTCTCTTTGCACCCACCTGGCAGCAGGGGCATTTTTGCTGTAATGTTATGTATCACATGTCTAAATATAATGACATTCTACATTACATATACAAATCCTGTACACACACAGCATGTATTTTAAAACTATTAGTAGCTGTTTTCAGCTTTTTGGGGATGTGAGGAGCTTCTATCAGCCATGAGGCTTGTTTGACTTAAGCAATGGTTTTAAACTCATGGTCTGGGGGTAACTGAAGGATCTTCAAAATGGGACTACAAGAAAAAAGCAAAAGCCAGTAGACTTAGAAGTTTCTATGTAGGACTCCACGTATCATGGAAAAACATTATGGGCCTGAAAATTTCAAGAGGTTGAAATGCATTGGTCTGTGGCCTTGTTTCTGTTGCTTGATGAGTGTACCTGGACTATTCAATGAAGTGTCATTGGGGCAACTGATGCACATATTTAAAAGAAGATTCTTCCCAATTATCCTCCTGCTACTAAGCCTTGTCCCATGGTTGTCAATCCTTTACTTATATTCTACCTGCCTATTTTCACCCATCCACTTATATGGAAGCTATTTAGATTTCCTGTGAGACAAAAAGAAAAACTCAGCTCTTAAGCTGAAGTTGTGCCAAGTCTTATTTCCAGCCAGCAAATCTTTTCTTCTTTTATTTTGATTTATTTTTTTATCCTAGCCCAGTTTATTGTTTCATTGCATGGAGAAAATTTTATCACAGTGGGTTGGTAGAACACCTGTTGCATAAAGCTTGGTGATTTTTAGAATGTGAACTCCTGCTGGCAGAGACAGCTGTGTCTCACATTAAACACAGAGTATAAGGTATCCAAGGAGGAAGGAGAGAAAAAAAAAGGCTTAGGATAAGAAAACATCAGTGGCCAGAATCTGTTGTCAAGATTTACAAGCTAAATGAGTTACAGTTGAAGGGGATATTAAAAGAAAACCATTCTATTCCTAGAAGACAAAATGTGTTTTCTCAGAGGGATTCCCAGAGGACTTTTCATTTCTGACAGCAGACAGAGTAGACAGCTGGTCCACATAAAAATGTACATGGTAATTAACCTATCCCTCTCATTATACCCAGAAAATATTTAACAAGCAGAGACGTTGCTGAGGAATACTGGCAAAATTTGAGGGACTTCCTTGCACAGTACCAAATTCTTCTAACTTGCTATTCAAGGTCCTAAGTCTTGTTGGTTCAGCAACAAGGCCCTGGCACAAGACAGGAGTGCAAGGACTGTAGCCTTCATCAGCAGAACTTTGCAAATCTCGGGGCACTTTTTTTTCCTAGGCAGTTCAATCTCCTCCTCCTCTCCAGCACAGATTCCACTGCCTGGTGACAGGAGTAGGGCCACCAAGTCAGGTGGCTGATAGCCCTCCAGACAGCCCCATTCTGGTGGGTTATTCCCCCAAAGGAGGGTGCTCAACCCCTGGTTGTGATGGCTTGGAGATGCCAGCATAATGGTGTTCTCTGGCAGAAGTGAAGATGTAAAGGCTCCCCCCACCCTCATTTTGGTTCATACCTTGCAAGGCCATGCAGTTACCCCTCACCTGGACTCTGGGTTGGAGATAAGGACAAGGCTCCCTAGCCCTGCCAAGGAGTTGGTATTTTTAACACTGTCCACTGTCCAGTATGGTGTGAACCATGTGGGGCATCTAAAATTGAGGAACCAAATTTAAGTTGAAAGAGTTAACTCAGCACAAGGAGCTGCTGTCAGAAACAAACACTTTATAGTAAATAACAACTCTCAGAGGCAGCAGTGGAAACTTTGCCTACTCATGAAGGGGAATTAGGTCTTCAGGGAACAGCTTTAGAAGCAAATTAGCATAACACTGTAGGAAGGGTGATAGTATGAGAGAGGTCAATGTTTGCAACCAGATCAGAGTGGACTTTTTCCTTCAGTGTTTGATTATTTGTGCTATTACTTAGATCACGTCAAATTTACCCAAGCATAGTCGTATAGTGTTCTCCAAAAGCTTATCCCAAATATTTTAATTCACTTATTTCTCTCATCCGCTTCCCTTTCCTCTTCCACTTCACTATTACAGATGTCAGATCAACAAATAAAGTATGTGGGCGGAACAATGAAACTATTCTCTTGTAAAAAAAAAGAAGAGATTATTTCATTCTCCTGCTATTAACTTTAAAAGAAAAGGCCTTTTGTACCTTTTATACAAGCGTGTGTAATGATACGGTTGTGTACCTCATCTCCTGAACTTCAGAGGAAATGATTCATGAAGAACAGTATATGGTTGTAAAGGCTGTGGGTATACCCTGAAATTCCTTTTACCTAGTAACTGTTTTCAAGGAAGAAATAATAATTTCTGAGCATAATGTGACACAAGTAACCTGGACTGAGCTGCTTCCATCCCCCTCCACCCTACTTCCAAAATCCTGGCAGAGCTGTGAAAGGGTCTGAACAGTTCTCCATCTTTAGATACATTATCGGATTTTCCCTTACTTTCCGCATTAATTTTTTTATTGTGAGGATAGGGAAATGGGAGAAGAAAAGGCTAGGATTAAGTGACAAAACATTGGGGTTTTTTAGGACAAAAATGTTGATAATTTTCCTGATGTGTATTATCTATTCAGAGAAATTAATAAGAAAATAAATAACTATTTTGATGTAAGCTATTAATTTTTTTTTGAGCCACAAATTTTGCTATTGCTACTGTAAACTTTGACAATAAGAACAAGTATACTGTGGCACTGAGACCATGAATCATGTCTTTCTAATCAGAAGATGGCATGATTTTTCTCATATCTTGAATTATTTTCTTTCCACTCGTGGCATGGAATGTGGGCTGCTGTGAGTATTTTGGCATCACCCTGCCTTCTGTGAAGACACATTTCATCTGAGGCCAGCTGGGTTTGGTGCCAGGCAGTTTATCAGTGCAAGGACGACAAAATCCTGCTGAATATGGCTTCCACCCTTCCAGCTGTGCTCCCCTTCTCCAGAGGGGTCTGTGACTTCTCTCTGCAGCAACTGATGGCGCTTGGCCATGCTGGCAGTGTGGAAGAGCTGATGTGTCTCCAGAGGACGAGGGTGTTAAATCAGCCCTCCCAGATCCTGTGCTGGTCCCAGCAGTAGCTGTGCCGTGAGGATACAGCCCTCTGGAGGGGACACAGCTCTGGCCCTCGGGCTGGCACTGGGACCCTGCGGGGCTCCCGGGCATGAATCACGCGGCGCCGTGATAAGGACGGACATTACTCATCACAACACCACGGACCCGATGCGGCAAAAGTATCACGGGCTATTTTGAAAGTGTTATCTCATGCTCGTTTCCTTGTACATCAGGCATTAGCCTCAATAATGGTCCGCTAAAATAGGATGTTATTTGTTTCCAGGAAAGATCTCCTGCTACTCGCTGCCTTTCAGCTGGGTTTTATTTGTGCACCACCCAGAATAAGGATTGAATTTAATTCAGGGATTCAGTAGGATTTGAACCACACTGATGGGTAGCTTGCCTCTGAATGTAGAGCTGCTCACCTGAGTCCAGTGGCAAGAACTTAGCCTGTCCTGTCAACATGCCTGGCTTCTTTCTCCCATACCCAGCTTTCACTGGGGGTTAGCATTTCTGCCCAGCTTTTGTTTAGAGGATGGTCTAATTCATCACAGTTCATTCCTTCTCTTGTTGCAGATTTTGAAGCCATTCAGGTCATGATCAGTATTCATATTAGCTCACTGCTGGGGTTTTCATTAAATACTGGCCTGTGTTTATTGTTTATTCCTGTGATTATTGTTTTGCAAATAATTTCAGGAATAAGGGGAAGGAATGGAATCAACTTTATTAGAGACCAGATTTTGACATCCTTCTGGTAAAAAATAATGAAGCCTTTGAATAGTCCTGTTACTTTTCTTTAATTTATTTCTGTGGATCTTCTTCCAGGACAAGACTTTGTGCAGCATAATCTGGACCTTTATGATTTAACATCTTCTGCTGACAAGGAGGCTTTACTGCTCAAATCCTCCAAGTATTTTGAATATTTCATAGCTTGTCTCAGTCCTGATACCTCCATCTTTCCTTAAAATGTGACTAGAACTTGGCTGCTAGATCACAAAGCTAGATCTGTCATCTTTTAAGCTTTTCCTCAATTCTTGAAGAGGTCACTGGTTGTGTGTCATATCTTCCAGAGAAAACCAGTTTTCTGACAACTATTTTACACCAATATAGACACACAACTACATTGCAGGCCAACGACCAGTTAGTGTTTAGCTGAGTTATTATCATATTTTAATTTATTCTGGCCTTTTTGCACTCAGGAAAACACTGCCCATTAAATACCTCTGTCCACTGGAAAAATACTGCACAGTTTTCATTGTGTTGAGTATTTGTGAGTCTCATGTAAAAGCGAATCCGATGTGCCTGAGAATACTCTCTTGTCCTGTGTATCTGTCTAGGTTTGGAAAGACATGTGTCTGCTAGGGAAAACTGGAGCTTCCCTTGGAATGGAGAATGTAAATCTCTCACTCCAAATTATTATAATTTTGCAATTAAGGGAGCTTTCAGGCAAAGATGTGGGAATAAGAATATCAGTTCTTTACCAGGAATATTAAAAAACAAATGTAGTAGTACAGAAAAGAACCAAACAAGCAAGAAAAAATCCTAGAAACACTGACAGAGTCAGAAATACAACCTGACACCCTGTTGGTCAGGGTCTTGGAAGCAGTCCAATTAAGTCCTCCTGGAGTGACAGATGTGATTCTGTTGAAGCAGAGATGATCCTGTAGAAGGGTGTAATTTTCCTCTGAAGGTCCAGTGGTGGTGAGATGGGTCTAGTCTTCCTCTGAGAACCCAGTGGAAAACAGGCTGTCCTGGTGGTCTGACTCTTAGATTTTATCCAGTTAGGAATGCTTGGCTTCCCCCTGGGTGGAGCATCTCACAATGGGATGATGTAACGTGTCATGTCATTGGTGAGCCTTAATGGCCCATTAACAGCAGATATCCCCCGGAGGGAGGATGGACCATGGAAAGATAAGGAACACTGCCCCACCTGGTTTTAACAGCTGGCCCATTAACAGAAGGCACCCACCCCCTCTCCCCATGGAGTTATGAGGAATGGGTTATGCAAGAGATAAAGAAAACACCTCCCCAGCTGGTTTCAACAGAAGGAAAAATAGAATAAACATTTTTGGTTACATATTACAACTCTACATGTCTTTGTGATGGCAACGTGTGACAAAACCTTTCTTGAAAGGCTCCAGCATGTAGGATGGCACAGGAGAGGTACGAGTGCCTGGGATCAGACTGGCAGCCAAGGAAGGGAAAGCAGAGGCACATCTGAGTGGGCTGGTGGGATGTGGGCAAGACCAACAGGAGATACCCAGAAGGAGGGTTATGAATGCAAGGAGCTGGGACGGAAGACATGGTGAGCTTAGAGAGCTGCATACAAACACAGACATGCAGAGGGGCTTACCAATACTGAAATGAATATTCTCTGCTGGGAGTTTTACCTGTGGTTTATCTCACACCTCATGAAGAACAATCTCCTCAGCTTTTCAAATTCCATTTCTTTGAGAATAATAGAAAATTCTGAAGTCTTGAAATAAAATGCATTGCCTTAAAAGCACTTTTTAAGCCAAGCCATAGAAGAAACATATTTCTATATTAACATATGAAACAGCTGATAAGCTCTAGTTTTAAGAGCTGACATAAAAATGATGTGTAGATGTTTAAAGACAAGTGCTGAATCAGTCCTTGCAAGCAGAGAGTTTGCAGAAGAGACTCTTGGCTGTGCTCTGGACTGTTCTGTGTATTTGGGAACCTGCCTCATCTGCTGTCTATAAGGAAAGGTAAATTCCTCCTTCCTTGCTTCCTTATAGGAAGAAGACAAAGCCAAGGAAGAGCTTGTTTGAAGCCTTGGCTAAGGATTGGGGAGGTTGTGGTGTTGGTGGTGCTCTTTTTATTAATCTGTGGAAATAGTACAAATTGAGGTTTAAATCAGTGGTATTTATCTTTACTCTTCAGATTTAATTTTTCATCTTTTTTATAAACTTACTTACCTATTAACTTTCATGGCATGGTAGAGGTGGGAGGAAGTTATCTGTCCGGAGTAGAGGGAAGTATTTTTTCACCCATGTGCATCAAAAATAAGTTTGCTGTTTTAAACTCTCTTCACCTTAAACAAGGCAATTTTGAGCACATTCTTTTGAGGCAGTGGTCAGCCTTTCAAGGCTGGATTTGGTTCAAAATAGATATATGAAGGAAACTTTTTAGGTTTGGGGATTGGTTTTTTGGTGTCGTGGTGGTTTTTTTTTCTTTGTTTGTTTGTTTGGGTTTTTTTCCCTCCAGCTGAAGAAAATTGGTCTTTTTCAGTGTTCTTGACATCTTTTCACTCCTGTTCTCTCAGATACACCCTGCTTCTTTTCCTCTCCTGCTCTGGTTTCACATTCATGCCCATAGCAGAAGCACTCAGCAGGCTGCAGAGCATTCAGAAGACGTGAGCAGACTTGATGCTTTCTTAGCCCAAAGAGACATATTCATCCTTGACTGAATCCCATTAGCTTAATGTATTATGCACATTAACTTTTGCTATGCTGTCTTGAGTACTCGACACAGTTCATGACACCAAATCCGTTTTCTAGAGCTGTGAAAGTAAATCAGTGTTCCTGATGGTCACGTTCCAGCGACATTTGTATGGACGAACACTACAGTCTGATTTGTATATCTGCTATTATAAGCCTTTAAATTTTCTAACATAGTAGCTTGCAGGGCCTGAAAAGGAGATTTACTGGGAATTTAAGACAGCAAGAAAATTTTGGAATTGGTATATGAAGGAATTAATGTAGTGAATTTTATTCTATAATTGTATAAATTGTTATTTTTCTATCTATATTTCTGCAATCATATGCAACACAAAAGCTCTGTGTTAATTGCATTTGCTATGATCTCTGCAGCTATCATTTTGATCATCACAGGAAGATGGTTTCTAATTGTCAGCTCACAGCCTGCTTTTGCTTTCAGATAGAAACCAATATTTCAGATTTTTTACCTGTGTAAAAATTAAGTCAGGCTATGTGGATTGATAAACCATGCCATCACTTGGTGTTGCTGACAGGGCAAAGCTAAGGTGCAAAGCAGCAGTTGTTGTGTGCTCTCAGGGGGTAGTCCAGCCTTGGTTTTTTGCACATCCTCCTGGCTGTGGGAGTCCTTGCTTGCCCTATTTCACCAGTGACCATTGCCATGCCTGTTCTCTCCAGCCTCTTACTTTTTTACTGGCCTCCCCCATGACTGCACTTCTCTCTCTTTTCAGAGTGAAATAATATTTTTTAAATTTTAAGCTGTCACCATTGCTAGAGGTGCATTTACCAAGCAGGTCTTTAATCAAGGATGGGAAGGCACAGTAAGATGCAGTGGATAAAAGCAGGAGGTGGATCCCTTCAGAGCAGAAATATGGCACATCTGTAACTTTTACAGCCCAGGGAGGAGAGAGGCTTGGGACAGCAGGGCACCCTGAGGTGCTGCGGGTTGCTGTACCTGTAGGTCCCCATTGGTGGCCCTGAGGTACATGGCATGGCCAGGGATGGGCTGTAGAGTAACTGCTCAGGTCAGCAGGGAGCACAGGAGCTCCCTCTCTCCCACCACCTTCATGTGGTTACTGAATGTCCTGCTGGTCATCTCCCAGGCTGGCCCAGGAGCTCCCCGTGTAAAGCTGAAGTGTGCTCACTGCCCTGTGCTGAGGAGCAGGAGTGCATTGCTGAGCGCTGCCCTCATTCTGCAGGAGGAACAGGCAGGATCTCACAGATTTTGGCACTTTCCTTGGTGGAAGCAATACAGCCTGCAGTGGAATGCTCGTGTTCCAAAAAACGGTGCTCCTGTGCTATGTGCCAGGAGGCTCAGGACTTCAGCTCCAGGGAAGTGATCCAAAAAGACTGGAAGAGATTGCAGTCCCTATCATAAATTCCTGGCAATGAAAAAAAAGTTCCTAATTTGGGGACTTGGTTCTATTCTTATTATTACTCATCTCATCTCCAAAGTAATTTTTATGGGGAAATATTGGAGTTGAATCCCTTCTCTTTGTAACTAAATAAGCAATATCAAAGAAGAGGAAGCATGTAGCAGGTTGCACAAGCAGTTTGTGCAGCAGTCAGATACCCCTGTACGAAAATGCTGTATTCATACACACACACACACACACACACAGACATTCATTGACAGAGTCATTCCTAACAGATTACAGAATGTGTTTCTGTGTCAGCTCTTGTATTTTTAGCATTTATGTTTGTGATACTGATTTTCCATCCCACTGTGCAGAGGAGATACTATAAAAGCAGCAGCCTTTCGAGAATGCAGAAGTATTTCCCTGTCTTTCTTCTCATACAATACCCTGTTTTCAAAATAATAAGAAGCAAATATTTCTTATCTTTCAGACCTACTGTTTGGGTTTTACTACAAATAGGTAATGTGCAGGGAAAGCTAGGACTTTATACACTCCTCCAGACTGCAATTTTTTCTTTATAATTAAAAAAAATTAACTCCCATGCTGTTTCTCTCCTTCAGGATAATTATTTAATGTAAATGAGCTGTTCTTGCACAGACACTGCCTCTCTTTCTTGGGCTTTTCATCTCTGCCAGGGCTGATTAAAAAGCCTGTCTATGACTGAGAGCTCAGCTCATGTTTGGGAATAAAACTGAAATCTAATGTTGCAATTGCAGCAGCATAAATGGCTTCTTTGTGCTCCTCCTCACATGTCTGAATGCTGAAACCTGGCTGCCCTGGAGGCTCACCCCCTCGTGGGTCAGGAGGCCAGGGTGTGCCCCTCTCCTGTGGCAGAGCCACTGCTGGGCACAAGCCCTACCCCACAGCACTGAGAGGGAAACCCAGTCCAGTCTGGAGCACCTGCCTGGGCCCATCAGCATCTCTTATTCAGTTTTCCCACTTGAACAAGAGACTGGGGGAGCTGTTACCTGTCTTACTGTAAAATCTGTTTTTCATGTTTTCCTTGACTTGATAGCAGATCAGCATTACAAGGCAAATTGGAGAGCTGCCCTCAGGCTACATTTGGTAGACAGTTTCCAGTTTAAGGACATTTTGAACAGAGTGTTTAGCAGTGGTTGTTAAATAGCAGAGGGCAGTTTCACAAACCCCATCTGTATTCTCTCCCCATGTTCCCTGCTGTGTATTACCCTCAGTCTCACAGAGCCCCTGGGTTGCCTGTCTTGTAGGCAAAGGTTCCCACTGATTCCCACTCTCCTTCCCCAGCTCTGTGGAGTTTCCTGCAGATTGCAGCAGGATTGCCAGGAGCTTGTGAGAGCTGCTTTCCTTGCCTGCCTCCATCTCCATCTTGAACCTCTCCAGAGAGGACAGCGCCCATGGGGAATCAGATCCCCGTGACTGTGTGTGAGGAAGAGATGTAAGGGACAGTTAAGGGACGAGGATTCCTCTGAATCAAGTTCGCACAGATTTGGAGAATAACCCCTCCAAGCCACTTACTTCAGATGGCTCATCACTGGGCAGTGAGGTGTCCAAAGAGTGTATTAACAAGGGGCTTTGTCCTGCTCTCATCATGATTCCAGTTGAAGGGTGGACCTTAATGATATCCATTGAATTATCATAGAATATGTTGTAAGGGACCTTAAAGACCTTAAGTTCCAACCCCTCTGCCATAGGCAAGGACACTTTCTGCTAGACCAGATTGCTCAAAGTCCCAACCAATCTAGACTTGAACACTTCCAGGGATGGGGCACCCACAACTGCTCTGGGGAACTACTTCTGGTGCTTTACCACCATTACAGTAAAGAATTTCTTCCTAATAGCTAATCTAAACCTGCCCACTTTCAGTTTAAGGACCGCCCCCCACCTTGTTCTTTCTCATTGCAGGCGCTTGCAAAAAGTCCCTCTTCAACTCTTGCAGCCCCCTTCAGTTTCTGGAAGGTGCAATAAGATCTCCCCAAAACCTTCTTTTCTCCAGGCTGAACAGCCCCAAGTCTCTCAGCCTATCCTCACAAGGGATGAATAAGGCTTTGATGAATAAATCAAATCATCTAATTTGATCATTGTGTTGTGAGACCCAGAGTGGCAGGAATGCTGAGGCAGAGAGAGGTAAAGGGACTCTGCCCTTGATGGAACAGGAGTCAAGCCTGGGGTGATATTTTGGGGTGTTTTGCTTAAAGCAGGACTGTAGTGTTCACAGGTGACTTCTCCCAGTCACCCTGATGTCCTCAATCATGTACCAGGTCTCCTGTGGACACTGTGAATGGTTGTCTGCATACGTCAATCTCACGTGGGAAAGCAGCCTTGTGAAAAAAGAGAGACAAAAGAACAGTATTTCCATTTCTCAATGCTCATAGGGTGATTACTATATAATGACTATTAGATTTTGCAAGCAACAACAACAACAAAGAGAAGAATATAAGAATTTTTCCTTTTCTTTCCAGATTTCCTTGTCACAAAGCCTTCTCACTGGGAAATGAAGGGATTTTAATTCTCCTATGCTGGAGGAAAGCTTCTAAGGGAGGCTGTAACTGGAGATTTCTTTTGTGAACAAATGGATGCATTTGGGGAACAAGCACAGTCCTTATGTCAGGACACTTTTACCACGGAGATGAAATTTCTGACATTATTGAATTTATTATATGGCATACATGTGTAATTCAGTAAGCATTTGAACAAAAATTGATTGTCCAGGGATCATTCCTACCCCAGTTCATCTTTGGAAGTCTCTCATGTTTTACGTAGCCTGTACTCAGGATGAACTCTAATTTGAATAAATGAAGGTGAAACTACATTAATTACTTCAAATTGGGCCACAGATATTAAGTAATTAGTTGGTATGATGGTTCAAATTCCAAGGCCTTTAAGGACTATGGAGTTTGGAAGGGGCTTTAGTCAGATTCAGCCATGTGTTAAGTGCTTTAAGAATAAAGTTCACTATTCCTAATGTTGGTAGGAACATTTTCTCAAATAATTAGGCCATAGGCAGGTAAACGAACAGGAACCATCCCGTACCACTGTAGGAACATCAGCTGGAAAATGCAATTTTGCAAAACCCTTCCTGAAATGCTAAATGTGCCTAAAATCAAGGTCCTCAGTGGAGTGCCTGCATGAATGTGTGTCAGTGGTGACATGTCCCTGGCAGCTGGACTCAAGCCAGCTCTGCCCCTTGCCCTGCCCTGCTGTACCAGTGTGATCCTGCACTGCAGCCACGGAGGCTTCTCATGTCCCTTGTAACAGCAGCTGCTGCTGCTCCCTGCAGCAGCTGGGGAGAAGGGCTAGCTCAGGCTGGGCTGTGCTCTTGCTGCAGAGTCTGGCCTGGGCTGGCTTTTCTCATGTTTATCCTGGGTATTTCCCCAACTAAGTATGCATTGGAAATCCTGCTTGCTGATCAGTCTTATAATGCCACCTGGCCAGATGGACATCTTCAAATTATGCAGTATATCCGTCTTCCTGGGAAACCTTTTGCACCCATTCATATTGGTGACGTTTCTCTTTATCCCTGGCCTTCTCAGCCGTGTTTCATTTCCTCAATGAGTGTGTGTGACATGCAGTGACTCTTGGCTGGCAAGGTGTAGGCTGCATATGCCAACACTGGCAGTGGCACCACTGAGAGCTGCTTTTTATAGATATTCTGTAAGCGCTTCATAGAGCATGAACGTCTAGTGGATATCCCTGTTGGAAAGCAAATTCACCAAATGTTTGGGGGAGAGAAGACAAAAGGAGACAAAATGGCGAAAATTATTTCAGCTGATTGCCTGAGTGAAAAATTTTGCATTTTAAAACATCTTGAGTTTAAATTATCTGCCTGGCTTTTGGTCTCTTTTCAGGAGATGACTAGAATTGTAGGCACACTAGCAGATGGGGATTGACTAATTCTGTACACAGAAGAGAGTGTCACCTTCTTGCAACCTAGGCTGTCAAGCTGTGAACAGTCGGGGTCCAATTTCTCAAGCTGGTAAACAAGTCAATATGCACATATGCTATTGAGAGAGTTTCCAGAGCACCTTAGTAAGCTCATTGAATCCTCTTGGACTCAGTAGGAGAAAAATCAAATCTTTACAAAAGGGCTTGCATATCTGTAACTCTGTTTGCAATGACTTCTTTATGTTCTATACATAGTGGTTTTCTCTTTACAGAGTCAAGTTATTTTCTAGTTTAGTTTCCATCTTGCCTCATCACCTTCCCAGACCCATCTGCCCAAAACTCTTGCTTCACAGGAAGGGATGGGAAGGCATGTTTTCCCCAGGGTTTCTTGATGAGTATTCTAAATACAAGGCCAAAAGCTAGGGGTTAACACATCTTTTGACATTGCTCTCTGAGGCAGCAGGGGTTTTTTATCAGCTGCTTGATCATACATTTAATTTCCTTAGATATTTCTTTATTAACAGACAAAATATGCTGTAGAGACTGCGCTAGGAACCTTGTTGAAAAACTGTTGATTTTATTACATTATCATCCCATTTATGTTTCTAACATTCTTTAAATCAACTTGGGTTCAACAAGACTGCTTATTGTGCTCTCTGTGTACAGAGAAAATGAAGATGTGGCCCTCCACGCCCCAGGGGACAACATGTTCATCTTCAAGAGGGAGGTGTTGCTGTGGCTCAGTGCCTCGTGAGGTGCTACACCTGAGAAAGCTGCAGGAGCCATCCCTTGCCTTTTATCATCTCCTCAGGTAGCTCTGGTGTCTACTCAGGATGGCATTTTGAGAGGTTAAACTCTCCTGGGTTATGTGTGAGCCTTTGCTCTTAACCTTAGTCTGTGAAGTGCCCCAGAGAGTTGGTCATTTCCTTGCTAGGCGCAGGAATACATCAGTGGTGACTTTGAGACTCTGGCAGGAGTCTTACTAAATGAAATTTCAAGGAAAATCCCACAACATTTTTCCATAGCTTTACCCAGCAATAGTTACTCTTCAGGTATTTTCTACACAGTGACACAAGTGCTTAATACAATGCAGCTTCCTAAGTCTTAAGATTTAGGGTATTTCATGATCTGTTTTTATCTGTGGAGGATGGCACTTGGTAAACACGGTAGGTACTGTATACATCGATGTATAGGGTGTGCTTGGCAGGGCCCCTCATCCATCATCTTTCCTTGATACTTGGAAATAAGATATTTGCGCTTTATTTTTTCAAGTTTCTGAATCATATTAGTTGAAGCAGTGGAAGAAAAATGCACTCTTTGTTGTGATTTCTTAAAGCACTTTCTTAAAGCACTTTCCATTGCACTAGCTTTTTTCTCTTTGGTTGACTGTTCCTATTAAAGTAGATCTGAGGTACAATTGATCAAATGAAAGCTGTTGGAAATCAGCCAGTTTGATTAATTAGTTAGCTGTTTCCTAGCAATGTTTTTAATCTTACATAGTCAGTGGCAGAGTAGATTGTGGCATAACTTAATATATGTCATTATAGTCTGCATAGATTGTGTTTCTTCAAACAGGCTCCTATTTAAAAATGAAGGCATGTCACAATTGATCAGGCTTTAATCCTTCTGCACTGTGGCCTCATAAATAGACTGTTAGTATACATTTATTAAAACATCTTTTGCTTCACAAAATCAATTTTAATATTGTTTGGGTGGCTCACTAGAAAGAACCATCCATGCAGAACCACGCGGCATTCAGTTCTGATCGATTCTTTCTCAGCTGACAGCAACAAGCTTTAATTGCCTGTAGCCCCAGGTGAAGTCAAGAACTTGCACGTTTTCCCAAGACAGTTAATTTGAGCTGAATACTCGGTGATGGATGTTCAGCAGAGGGACTGATGTAGTCTTGTTTTGGCTATCAAGAAAAGAAACATCCCCTCCTTCTCATGTTGTCTTTACTGCAAAGTTCGTTATGTGTCTCCTAGCCTTGATGAGGCTTTGGCAGGGGAAGAAAGTGAGCGAGCTAAAAAGATTACAGCTGTTTCTCCCCACTCCTGTTAGCAACCCCTAGTGCTAGCTGCCATCCCTGCTTTTGCCAGTGAGTAATATTCACCTGGATGTGCACCCCAAGAACAGAAGCACCTGCTCCTGTTCCAGGCAGCAGGCTCTGCTGCACAGAACATGGAAATAATTTATGTGCATATAAATGAAATTATGCACTTGAAAATCTACCAAAATAAGTGGATGTTTTTTCTTCAAAAAATACACTGTAGAGAAAAGCTTAATTAATTTGGGAAATCTGTGGTTTGCATATGTAGACATATTTAGATTATCATATTCCCTTCTGGCCATATAATCTACAAGTGAGGTTTTCTGCAATATGCTACCCTTTCTTGATTTGCAGTTTTTTCAGAAAAGCCTTTTTTTTTTTTTTTTCTCCATGTAAATAGGACTGGAGGAAGATGGCTTTTGATTTACACACAAATCAATACTCCCTTCTGATTGAATTCAGCACTGTGCTGCTGTAATTATATTCATGAATTTTGTGTAGGTGTAAGACAGGAAGCAATTATCAGCCACAGTCATGAACGAATATAAAAGAAATCTCACTTTTCCTTGGAACCATAACATTAACGACATTCTCTACTTAATGTCAGCCCCTTTCACATGACTTCTGCTAACTGCTCTGTTGTTGAGCTGAGGAAAAAGTAATAGCAGATAGCTGTGACTAAAGAATATCTGCTTGAATTTAGGGGGCAATGTTTGGAGCTTTGACTAACTGAAGAAAACCAATGTTTTTAATTTGTATCAAGACAGGTGAGAGATTTTAGTTCAAGCATTTTCTTTCCTGAAAGCTGAAGCTTCATCATGGCTGTAATTCATTCCTTAGTGATTCTCTGCAGTGACAGGTGTTGCAGAAGCATTTAAGGGAAGTGTCATCAAGGCAGTTTCACTGGGAAAAGGCATAAATAAGGACGATCTGAATCATTTTAATTACCAGCACTCAGACACCAGTGGGCTCTGGAGAGGTATCATTGTAACACAGGCATCGTAAATGTAAAAAAAAAATGTTATCTAAACACTAATACATGATTTTTGACATTGAAATGCATCAGTAAGCAGGAAAAAATCTTGTGTGCTCAGCTGAAGTGTTCACTTTGTGCCCCAAGGTGTAACAAGGACTAGCAAAGATTATCTTGAGGACTAGGAAAAATGGTGTTGGTGGCTGGAAGGATAAAGAGCCATCAGGGGAGGTTTGGGGGAGCACTGCTCCCTTTGAGCTCCTGTCTGGAAAACAAGAGGAGAGAAAACTGGGTTATGCAGGCAGAGGGTTTGTACAGAAACACAGGGAGCTTTCTGTAGTGGTGAAGTTGCAGGAATCAGGGCTCACCGGTTACTTGTGAAGTGCTGGTGTAAGTCAGGTCACAGTGCTTGTCAGAGTCCCAGAGCTGTGTCAGGCCAGGAAATAAAATACCTTAGGCATCAGTGAGAAATCCATCTGGGTTTAGGGGCTCTCAGAGTTCACTGAACTGATTTGCCCCTTCTCTTGTTTGGCAAAGGCACTTTAACAATGAAATTTTATCACAGACTTTGTATCACATCACACTTATTATATCACAGATTGAACAGCTTCTATTTATGACTGCTGCTTCCACCTCTTAGCCACTTCCAACGAGCTTTAAAGCTGATGTGCCTGAAGTGGGATATTTTTATTAATGATAGTATTTAACCTCTGAATTGCTGACTTCACCCTTGGTTACTCCTTTGTGCCCATGCATTTTTGCATTTTATCTATAAAAACAGAGACCTGGTAATCCTTGTATTTGCGTGTACTGCATAGCTCATTTAGGGTGGAAGGCTAAGTAGATGCATGCCCTAAGGATACATTAGCTTTTTTCCCACTCAACAGACATTTTTGCATTATAATTCCAATTCCACATTTAGGTGTCAAAGCAGATTGTCAAAACCTTTATTATAATCTTTATTGTAATAATAACAATAATATTCACAGATTTCACTAAAAGAATGCTGTTTAAAATCTGATCATTTATTTAGAGCTTGAAAGAATGTCCAGAATATTAACTTCTCCCACTTTTATAAAATATTATTTGGGAAGGAAGGGCTGATCTCTGTAGCAGGTACTTTAACTAATTCTGCAGAGATGTGATACACATTCCTGTGCCTAAGGAACAGATACAACTTACCCTGAAGTCAGTGAGTGGCAGCCTGAACCTCAGAGGTCACCAGTGCTGCAGCTCTCACTGGAGTGCCCCCCATACGTGTATGTACCGATCAGGTGTGTGCATGTGTGTGTGCTGACATTGCTATTAAATTTTACAAAACACACAATGTGGAGCTTGTGCTGAGGATGTGGCCTGATGCTGGCAGAAGGGTCTGCAGCTGACACTTGTACTGACATATAGCTCCTTCAAAGAAAGTTAACAAGCTGAATTGCTTTGAGGACAAACAAACGAAAATGGCAGGGTTGTCCTGGTGCTTGGCATCCTGCAGTTGGACTGTCAGTGTGCCATGAAGCCAAGAGCAGGACAACTGTGACCTTTGGCTTTCCTCAGACCCCTCAGGAGCTGAGCTGGCCTTGGGATAGTACAAGTGCTAAGTGTTTTGAACTAAAAGAGGATTGATTTAGTATAGATATAAGGAAGAAGTCTTTTACAGTGAGGAACAGGAACCTGGAACAGGTTGCCCAGAGAGGTGATAGACGCTTCATCCCAGGTAACCTTCAAGTTGGATGGGGCTCTGAGTAACCTGGTCTAGTCAAAGGTATCTTTGGTCACTCCAAAGGGAGTTGGACTGGATGGCCTTTAAAGTGCCTTCCAACACAATCTATGTGGTTCCATGATTCTATGGGTACACTGAGCCATGGATGTGATGAGGAGGCACTCTTTGGTCTACTAGCACATTCACAGTGGCTGGGCCGATTGGCACTGCTGAGATAAATAAAATGCTGCTGAACCCAGATCAACCACTCTGTTGGCATAGTGAAACACCTGGGGACTGTGCTGCTTTCACTGAATTTGAGCATAGCAGAGCCCATGGCTGGGAATCCCTTTGAGTAGATGCTGACAGATGCTTCCTCTTGCAGTGGATTCCAAAACAACCAGCGTCTCTTCCCCACTCCTTCTTCTCCCTCTTCTCCCCACCCCTCAGAGTAAGCAGCAGCAATAAATAAATAAATACACAAGGAGATAGGATGCCGTTCTGTGAGAGCTATTCCCCTCTCTGCCTCTCTTTTGGCTAGCTGAGCTATTTGCCTTTTTTATATTTTGGCTTTACACTGCTGGTGGGAATCTACATTCCTTGTGATTTCAAACAGCTGGATTCTGTATTTGAGAGATCGGTCTCCCAAAGTTCAGTCTAGATTTATACAAAATTTACATAAACATGAACACAAATATATAAATAAATAAATACAAAAGCTTTTAAGCACATCTCCTGGCTTCCCATCCCTTCTCATTGGAGAGGGTTTCTGGGTATCCCACATTAACTACTGAAAGGCCAGAAAAGCTTCAATGTGGCAGTGTTTGACTTCTGGGAAAGATCCCAACAGCTGGACTCTTCTCTGTGGGATACTGTGCCTGGCTTTGGAAACAGCCCCTGGCATCAGGGTCTAAAGGAGGACAGACAGAAATGTGTGGGTGTGAGATGTGCACAAACACAAACACAGAAGGATATATCAGCTTCTGATTGCACAGCCTAACAACCACGGGTTTGCTGGTGGGGATTTTACTTCTATCTTTTGAGAAGGGGGAGGGGAAAGCACATATTTCTCCCCCTCACCCTTTCATCATTCATTGCAATCTCAAGCTTCCTGTATTTGAGTAAATAATGTTATCATCAGTTTCCAGAAATGGTTTGGGACAAATTCTTCTTAGAAGTCCTTCCCACGCAGTTATATTTTGGTGTCCTTTATTTCCCAGGCAGGCAGTGAGACTTCATGGTTAGGCTGTATCAGTTTCCCCTCCCCATCCATCAGCTGTCTCCTCTCCCGAGATAGGACCACCTAATGTGATGTGTTGTAACTGCTGGCGGAATAATCGTCAGCAGAGTTTGCCATGCCGTGGCTAGGAGGATGCGGGTTTTCACTGACAAAGCAGGCTTTGAAAATTGAAAACAGCAGCTAAAACTTATTTAGCATTTATTAGCATAAAAGCCCTCAGAACCTGTTTGTAAGTTGGCTCTCTGAGCTATACGGAGAGTCATGCACACGCCAGGAGCCCGATGGTTCTGTGTGACACCGCAGGAGAAACCATAACTCACTCAAGCTATTTTGTTATGATGAGAGGCTGCTATCTCCAGAGGGCAAGCCTTCTCTCATCCTTCTAAACACAGGTGCCTAGCAAAGCTCTGGCTTGGTGTCTGCAAAGCCTGGCTGACCAGGGGAAGAGCCTCAACTCCATCCTGAAGGCTGTAATTGTAGCAATGTGAGTCAAGCGAATGATTCACCTGGCCTCTCCTGCAGCTGCTGCCCTGGGGAGCAAGGCTGGCTGCCTCCTTGGGCAGACTGTGGCACGAGGATTGCAGCCACCTCACCCACTCTTGCAATATGGAAGACAGCCATCGGCTCTGGCCAGGACAAGTGTGAAACAGGTTTATGCCAGAGGCCCAAGAGTAGCTTCTTCTTATGGTTGTTAGAATGGGCCACCAGTCTACATGCCATTCATACCTCTCTCACCTCTAGCTGCTGGGCTGTGGCCCACACTCCCAGACAGCATTTTCACCTCTTAGAATAACAGATTCATAGAATTGTTTAGGTTGGAAAAGACCTCTAAGATCATTGAGTCCAGCAGGTAGCTCAGCACTGCCAAGTCCACCAGAAAACCATGTCCCCAAGTACCACATTTAAGTATCTTTCAAATATTTTCGAGTATAATGCCTCAACTACTTCCCTCAGAAGCCTGTTCCAATGCTTAGCAGCCTTTGTGTGAAGAAATTTTTGCTAATATCCAATCTACACCTCCCCTGGTGCAACTTGAGGCTGGAGAAGAGACTGATGCCCAAATCGTCACCATCTCCTTCCTCCTAGGTGTTTCCTCATTATTACAGACACAAGGAGACATGCTAAAGGCCTTGGCTCCATGATGATGAGTAACAGACATGGGCCATGGATGAGCAAAGGTCCATGGCTGAGAGTGTAGGGCAGAGGCCATGAGATCCTGCACCTCACACTCATCGTCCTTTGGAAGTCATTGGAGAGTTGTGCATGGAGTCTGCCCTTGGCTGCTTCGGCTGCAAGCGCTTATGGAAGCTCCTATTAACAGTGAGCTCCGTCATATATCCTTAATGACCATAATTATAATAATTAACAAGATTACAGGTGCTCCTAGGCTCGTGTCTGCACAAATTGTAGGTGCATTGAGGATAGCTAAAATACTAAGACTACATGAGCATGGCACCCCTTGGATGGTCAGTGTGCAGGTCAGCACAGCAGTGAGAGGGAGAGGAGCCTTCAAGAGAGGAACAATATTATGAATTTCTTTTTGTTAGTTTTTGCTAAAAAGTAACTTAAAAGGACAGTGCAGAAACTAGTGAGCTGATGCTGTGAGTGTGGCTTAGGAAGGATCCTTGGCCTGTTTTGTGGCAGGATGTTTTACCACAAAAAGGAACAGCTTCTCCGCTGCTTAGTGCCATGTTTCCTAGCCAGTAGGTCAGAATAGAAGGAGGAAGTCTTGGATAAGGGATGTTCCTGCTGATTTGAATCTCTGCTTTTGATGAGGATTTTGCCTCAATTGGCCATGTTTCAGATCTCCAGTCAAAGAGTCCCTCTGGTCTCATCCAGATGGCAGGCTCAGGTTCTGCAGCTATGCCCTCCCAAGGTGTTTCGGCCTCAAGCTGTACAAGTTGTGTGGAAATAACTACAAACAAAAGCAACTTGCTCTTACATTCTCTCTTTCCTGCCCGTTTGCAATTTCAATTGGATGGCAGTGCCTAGAGAAATCAACTCAGCCTCTCTGAGGGATGGTAAGCCTCAGAATAGGGCATAAAACCAGCTGATATTTTAAGACAGATGATTAAAATAGACATCTGCAGGCCTCAAAGAGTACAGCTGCTAAATGGAGCTTTGAGAGTTGAATCAGCAGATTCAGGTACAGGCGCTGTCCTAATGCATTTCAGCTCTCCATGTTATTTTGGTGCACACATTGTAATGTACATTGAGGTGGTGTGCTGGGACCCACATAAATTACACTATTGAATACAGCATACCTGGTGCTCCTTTCAAATATAGTCTGGTGGCATGTGACAGGGGTCTGTCATGCTTTATTTTCACATTTCAGAGGAGCCAAAAACATACAGTGCATCCCAGAGTATCCTTTCTCTGTCTGCTCAGCCCTCTTCAAAGGAGACACCTATCCTGGCATGGTGGAAGAGTTTAAATCTTACTAAACTGTAATTGTCAAGAGGGGAAGAATGCAAATATTTGAAACCTGATGGGAGGTGTTAAGGGGAAGAGGCCTATGAAGGGATGCTGTTAGGCAGGAGGGCTCTTTTCATATTCTGAGATTCTTGCACCGTGAAAGAAGAGCAGGCCCCTCAGTAATGTTCAGGACCAGATACAGCATCCACAGATGCATCTACAGAGAGACAAATCCTATGGATTATCCCAACACTCTTGGCAGAAGAGAGGATAATTACTTCTAGTTCCTTTGGAGAGCTGCAGTAGGTTTTGTCCTGGGAGTTCCCTTGGATCACTCACGTTGGGGATGCAGTGTAACACTGTGTGGAAATGCTGCATTTCCACTCCTTTGCTCTTTGTCCTGCCTGGACCGGTTGTGGAGGCAGGCTAAAAGGGGACTTAAAACACAGTAATGTATCCCCACAGAACTGCCTCTCTAGTCCATTACCCAGGAGGAAATCCCTCCACTGAGAGCCTCGTGCTTTGGTCTGCATTGTGAGAAGGTAAATTATGCTGCTGTAAAGAACCATCTTGATAAGCTGGCTCAAAGAAGCCGTGTGTGTCCTTTGCAAACCATGTTAGCCTTCCTTTTGAAGTGGAGCTGACTCCCTGGGGTTGGTCCTGTCTAAAATAGGTAGATATACAATACACTAGAAAGTGATTGTTCTACAATTAAAGCAATTTCAGATTGTACAGTTGCTGACCTCTGCCTGGACACTTGGGGGGCAACAGCCTGCCTGTGGGCAGAATTGTCCTATGGACACAGCTGAACCCATTTTTAACCATCCACCACGGGTGTTGCTCACAGCAGAGTCACAGCAGCTGGGAGGACTGGGAAGCCTTCCTGGGATTTTTTCATTCCTGCGATAAAAAGCCACGCAGCAGTGACAACCAGCAAGTTCCTGGGCTGGTTGGTCAGAAGCTAAGCCCAGAATGCCTGTTGCCACCAGGCGCCTTTTGTTTCCTCGAGGGCACCACAATTCCTTATTGACATTTTGGGTTGTATTCTGGCCTCTCTAATATTCAGGCCTGATAAGGACTGATGGGAATTCGGAATTTCCTTCTAAAATAGCCTGCACTTTGGACCTGGACTGTCTGGTGTCGGCTGTGTTTGCTTTGTTCTGGAGACCTCTGCCCAGTGGGTGGCTGCTCCCATGGTTTGCTGGCTCCCTTGGATATAAAGGCCTGGGGCAGGAACACTGGTGCCTTGTTGGTTGGGGGCAAACCAGCGGGAGCAGCAATGAGGGTGCAGCAAAAGGAGCACCAGTGGGCAGGAAGCCCAGGGGCCTGCACTCAGCAGAACCCCTTCCATAAGCTGTCATGTTCCTGGGAGGTGTCTCCCTACAGCCATGCACAACCTGGCTTTCTGTGCCATGTGCTAGAGGCAGCCTCTTCTCATCTTTCTGTTGCCTCTTGAATGTTCACATTTGATATGCTGTCTTGAACCTTCATTTTCCCTGCCTGATTTTTGAATTCTTTCTGGTTTTTGTTTGGAAACAAGTTTTCTGTTACAGCTTCAAGGCACTGTTGAACTGCTGTGACAAATTCCCGTTTTGCCTCCCATCCTGTTTTTACTCCTTTTAGGATCTCTTGCCTTTAGCCCAGTGAGTATTAGCTAGGAATCTTGATATAACTGTGCCTATTTCTCTAAAAAATTTTGAACAAAAGACAATGGTATCCAGTGTTGCAGTTTTATCAGAACATGGATTTGTAAATATTTACTAAATTAGCAAACTAATCAAAAAAGAAAAAAACTCCCCAAGAGAGGCTGGCAGCAATATTAGCTAGTGCTAAGTGTTTTGCTGGAGCAAATGCACTCCATGTCCTTGGGGATACTCAGTGTCTGCAACAGGATCTGACAAATGGTGATGTCAGAGGAATCCCCATTTTATGTCACTTGGTGCCAAAAACACCAACTCAAAGCCAGGACTGGAATCATGATCCTACAGAAATTAGGTTTTGTTGCAGAGAACATTCTACAAGTGCTAACTGAACTTCTTGCCTCCAAACTTCACCCTTCTTTGCAGAGGGTAGGCCAGCACCTGCTTGGCGTTGTTGAGCCAGGAAGGCAAAGGAAGCCACAGGGTAGAGTGGGAGGTCTCCCAGCCTGGCTGATAGAGTAACCATCAGATCAGTGTCTCCTTTCTCTGAAATCCCTATGTTTTCCAAAATTATTACCCTCTACACCTGAAATTTTGTGTAAAATCGAAAAGGGACAAGCTCACAATAGCTGAAATCACAATAGCATAAGAAGTTCCTAGGAGTGAAGGTGAAAAAATGAAATAATGGTAAATCCAGCCTGGAGCAAAAGTCAATTTTATAGCAATCCAAAGGGAGACACAGTGACACAATTTGAACAAAGTGAAGTAACTAATCAGCAGCATGGGTGGAAACTACAGGGAAAAGCTAATGCACACACAGCTTACCCACGCCCTTCCTTCTTCGTGGTTCCCTAAAAGGAATGTCCAGCCAGCCATATCCCAGTGCTGCCCAGTGGAAGACAAGGCTCAGGATCATGGCTCATGGTAGGAGTTAGCTGTTCCTCAATGTTTCTGTTGTACTGTGGCAGGAGAGAAAGGAGCTCATTCCTTCCTTCTGACTGATTTAGAAGATACCTGATCTTGGAGCTTATTTCTTGAAGGAAAAAATCAGTGAGGACTTTTGGACCCCGAAGTGAACTCTGTGTCTGCCCACTCCCATCAGTGGGTGATGATACTGGTTTCGTAATACTAATATCACATGGCATTGCAACATGCTGGGAAAAATCTGACTATGATTTGCTACTTACAGAGCATCCAATATTAAAAGTTATTCTGCCCCTGTTGCCTCTATTTAGTTGCAGTTACCATCATAAAAAACCAACAACCAGACAACAACAACAACAAAAAATCCACAAGTAAAATCCTGCTTTATAAAGGTCCTGAGAGCTGTAGGAGTAACAGTCATGTTCCCTGAAAATCTGTGGCCATCTCAGGGGGAATTGGTTCATGTCAGAATCTTGTGATAGAATGAACTGAAATTTTGCAGAATGCCTCTGCCTTTGGTCCTTGGACACATCCTGTGCCCTGGTTCTGGCCCCGTTCCAGTACTAGGCTGCCTGGGTTTCTTGAGTTTATGGACAAGGGCTGATGACTTTGTAGATTGCTTGGGACAGTGACCTTGGAGAAGTGTTGTTGTAGTAGCAAAGCTGCAGGGATGTGTACACAATAGAGTCATTAGCAACAAAGCCTAATCAAGGTGTGCAATCAAGGTGACCATCTGTACAGGGAGAGGATATTCAGTTTCCTCACTCACCATCTTTTTTCTGTTTCATCAGGTGTCTGTGGTTTAACCACAGTTATGCTTGGAAAACAGGAAAATATGGCCAGGTGATTTAGCTGGATTAAGGTAGTCCCTTGAGAAATAACCACTGAAAAGTCAGCCACAGTGATGGTGGCTGCATTCTCAATCCAGGCTGGATTAGTCAGTCTTTACCTATGCCCAGCACACCCCAAAACTGCAGAGACAACCCGTGTATCTGTTTCTAAGACAGCTATTCCTGTCACTGAAATCAACCTGGAAATTATGCTCCTCAACACTTCTGCTATTCCTCTCTTGTCTTTATAACTTCTTTTTTTTTCCCAGGAGCTGAGCTTACCAGTGACCTAAAATGAACTTTATCTACAGCATGATCTCACTTCCTAATCAACAGTAACCAGCACGCATCCTGACAGATCCTGCAGTCAGACTCTCCTGCTGGGGACAGCCCCTGCTCTTGCACCGGCTGCATCACAGCTCTTTTCTGCTGAGAGAAAATGCAAAGCTGCCAGCAGAACCCAGATTTAAAGCGGAGGTGCCAAGAGATATAGTGCTATGGGGAGGGAAATGAAATATTGCTTGCCTCTGCCTTTGCACAGCTGCTGTTTTCTAGGATGTGTTGACTTAGGAAACTCTTTCTTTGTGTAGTCCTCTTTCAGATGTTGCTTAAGTGCAAATATGGGCTGTTAGTTCAAATTTAGTAACAATCAGGATTGATGGAAAATCTCACAGTAGGATGTGACAAAGAAATTCAATTACATACATACACTTGATTTCTATGCTAATAAGACTTACAGTAGTGCTAAAGAAACTGCATTCTTGACTACAGTGGCAGCTGGGTTTTGTCACTGAATACTGTGTTGGCAGCATACTAATGACTCATTTCTGACTGCCGACAGCTTCTCAAGTGACTTTGTACAGTGATTTAAAGCCTGGTGCCAAGCCTGCAGGAGTCACTGCACCCGTTCTGGGACCTCTTTGAAGATGGTGGAAATAATGCTGGGGAGTGCAACAAGGTCAGGCTTTGGGTGAGCAAGAACTGCAATCAACTTCAGCAGGGCTGGGGTCAGGCAGATAACCTGAATTTGCTTTCTTACCTGAGAAACAGGTGGTATGAACAGGCTGCATTCGTGTTGGCAGCTGGCTTGAAAGTGGTGCATGTTTTGGGGGTGGGGTTTGGAGCAGGAAAGGGGAAATTAAGTCATAAATAGTGAATTTGCCTGCTAATTTCAGAGAACATCTCTTCATTCCAAGATGACATGAAGATGGTGGCATGGGCAGCCACAGAGTCCCCCCATCTTGCCGTTTACCCAGCGTATGAGGGATGTGCAAGTGTGGTAAAGTAGAAACGAGATGGTAGTAATCACTTAAATGTTGTGCTCAGGGAGTTGGTATTTGTATAGGGGCTGAAGGGAAGGCAAGCAGCAACTGCAACTTGGTTGGATTTTCCCTGCTGGCCACGTCCTAGGCAGAATTAAGGCAATGCCTCCATCCTTTCAATGCTCACAGTGGAAAATTACATGTTCTCACCCTCTACAGGACAAAATGGAGCCCTGATATAAGTAAGTGCAACTCCCTGGAAGCCAGCTTGCACCTCAAAGGGATGGCAGCATGAGACTGGAGTAAGATGTTCCAGTCAAATGTGAGTGTGCTTTTTATTTAAAGGTTAATTAATATCCCATCCTAAGTCTGTGCCCAGCTGCCTTGGTGATGCAAAGCAGCAGTAACAAAATGAGAGCAGCACCACTTGCAATTCTGAGTAGTGTGTTGTTTGAAGGATAGCACCTCTGCATCCTGTTCTTGGAGTCTTCCTCATACATCTCTTTTAAATAGAGGAAAAATGCAGGTGTAAGTGTCTATGAAGCAGTGGGCAGATTGTGTTCTCTTACACTTTCAAAAAGAACTGGATTTTGGTCCCAGAAGCTGAGAGCTTGGTAATGATGGGAACTTTGATGGTGTTTTTTACTACCACAGCATGGATGTTCATCCTCTTGCTTGATGACTCTAGCGAAAACTCCAAACCATATTTACTTCCCACAGGTACTTATACTAAGGAGTAATTTATTCAAAACTTGGACAATTTTTTTCCTGCTACATTGGAGGCTTACTGCTAATTATTGCATTTGATTCTCACCTGACATAAATACAGCAACCTGGTGACTCTTAGAGTTGAGCTGCTGCAAACCAGTGGGTGCAATGAGATCTGTGCCTGAGATACATATTGTCTGTATGGTTTGTCTTGCATTAGTTACTGGGCTGTACTGAGGCTGGATCTCACCTGTACCTCGCATGGCTAAGGTAGACCATGTGTTGGTGTAGCAGATAAATGTGTGGTGGCACCCAGTTTGTGAGGTGTCTATGAAATAATGTGTGTCTCCGGAAGTCTCTCACCCTGACAGCTCAGCTCCCAGCTGCTCTGGTCTGCCACTGCACCCTCTGCATGGCAAAGGGAGATGCCTGGCACTCAGAGGGTGCAGGTGGGCTTGTGGAAACACCCTGGTCTCTGGGGGGGTCTCACAATGTCCTCACTGCACCCAGAAGACAAGTGCACAGTAATTTTGGAGGGACTGGTGGGCACAGATCACAGCTGTGCCTGGAGGCACTCTCTGCCCTCTGCTTCTGCCGGGCCTGCGGCTCCAGCTGCCCGGGAGAAGGCATTGGCACTCGTGTTCCAGGCAAACAGAGGATCTTGTTTCCTAAAGCAAACGCCCTTATCTTGGGGAAACTCTGTCATACAGTTATTTGAATCGAATAGGAAGTCTGTGGTATTTAACTTTGCTATTAAAATGAGCGCTTGGCTGTTTTTGCAGATGCTCAATGCAGTGGAAACTGGAAACTTAACATTTTTTAAAAAAGAATTTTTTCACTAGGTTCAATCTGTTCCAGTAAATGTACCTACTTGTAATTATGTGTACTTACATTGTGCTCCCTCCCTATATACAGGTATAATTATATTGGTGTGTGTACATCTATATATACACACACACAGCTACTTATTCCTCCTGGTAGACAGACCTGCAGTATTTACTGCCTTACATTAAAGCTAATCACACAGGAAATCAGTAGGCACAGAACATCTCTACAGGTTCATCACTCATGCTGAGAAAGGAAACAATGGGGAAGGGAGAAGGCAATACTAAGACAAACAGAAACGACCCAGAAATTTCTGCATTAAATTTGTTGCCTTCAGCAAAAGGTGCCAGTGCTGTGAGGGTGACTCAGAGGAGAGCCTCAGAAGCCAAGGCTTTGGCTCAGGGTGGATACCCAGATTGAGGAGGCAAGATGAGTGCAGCGCTATAGCAAGAATTGGCTCCCCTAGAGCTGCAGTGGTGCCTCCTGGGGAGACATGGGGGAAAGGGAAATAAATTTCACATGTTGGAGAGGAGAAATTTCCAAAGAATGATTTTCCCTCTCCTCATCTCTGCAGAAATGTGGCTTTGTACCTTCTCCCACTCATGCTGTGCACTAAAAGTTACCACTGAAGCCACAGGTGTTAGGTGCAGCAGAGGTGTTGGTGATTTGTATACCTTGAAAAGTGTGGTGTGGAGCTTTAAGGAATAAAATTAACCCAGAAAATAACAGAAACTTGATGGGTTTTTTAGTTCCTGGGAGTTTCTCAGTGGATGCTTTTGAATTTTGCCTTCATTAGCTTACAATACTTGTTTTCCATTAACCAGAGTCAAAACTGTTGCAGGATTACTGCAGGCTCAGAAACCAAGTCCCACTGCTCCATGTTTGTGGTAGTTTTACACCTCACTAGAATGCAAAAGTACCTTCTCTTCCAGTGTTTCTCTGCAGAAAGCTTTGGGAGGGATTACAATCCAAGAGCAATTGTTCTTCCTCCGCCAACACATCTGGAGATCAGTCATGCTGTCTAAGCACCTGTATTCCACAAAAACAGCAATAAAATCACGGCATCTCAATCTGAAAATCAGTATTTTAGGGCAGGGCTGGTTTGCTCAATGCCTCTGTTCTGCACCTCTGTTGTAAACTGCTGATGGCTGTGCCAGATAAACCCATCAGACATTAAATATTTCCTTTTGAGTGTCTGCGTGAAGCTGGTTTTTCATTCCAGACTTGCTGCCAAAGTAGTTCCACTGTTTTCCAAAATGGAGCCAGAGAGGAATGTATTATTTCACCTGTGTTAAAACATCCCGGCAGAATTGTATACTTGTGCAGGTAAGGCACATGGAAACACACTGCTGGCCTCACCAAAACACCCAGGGAGTCACAGAGGTGTCTGGCACTTCAGGGTCCTTTGTACTGCTGGCAAATGCCAGAGGAGCCCAGGCAGGTGCGAGCACAAAGCATGTCACCCCAACTCTGGGTGCCAGCTGCCACCTTTCCTGCTCAAGTGGCAGAGGTCCCTTCTTCAGAGCTCTCAGCTCCTCCTTGGAATGTGTTCCTAGAACCATTCACAGCACAATTTGTGTCCTGGGGGGGCCTGGATTCCTGTTTATTGACCCCAGAAAATGACAAGTGGTTGTGTTTTAAGAGTGCCAGGCTTGCAAAGCCAGGGTAGCCTTGCTGCAGCCCCCTGTGACACTCTGATAGAGCCTTTAATTACACGGTCACGCAGTGTTTTCCCCCTACAGAACTCCCGTGTCTTTCAGGGCTTGGGATGGCTGGTGCTTTTCTAATGATCATTTATTCAATATTTGGTTTTCTCCTCCTTTCTCAGCACATGGTTCTAGGGACCATTATTCAAACCCTGCTATGAATGCAGAATTGCTAATTTGTTTGTAAGCTTTTCTCAGCTCTCCTTGCTTAACACCTCTGTGCTTCACAAATGTAATTTTGCAAGCCTCAGGTGACAGGAGAGAAAGGAGAAACGAAGAGAAAGGTGGAAGAAGCCATTCCACTAAAGTGAGGGGATTTTATTTCAGATGCATGCCTTGTAAAGTAAATGCACAAATAAATTTAACGTTTAGCTTTTTATTTAGTGAAAAGAGGAGGGGCAACACGCAGCAGGGCCCATGTGCTGGCAGGTGAGCAGGGCTCTGCAGACCCTGCCCTTCCTGCTGCGAGGTAATGATGGATGGTTTCCAACTCCCTCCACCTGCTCCCTTCCACTCATAAAACCAGCAGGTGTAGCCAATTCCAAATCTTCACAAGGCTGAGAAGGAAAGAGGGGACGACTGTACTATGTTCAGTAATCCATGGCTGCCCTTTCAGTGCTTGCTAATAAAGTCAATGGTATTTGGAGTTGTGGGCTGGAAAAACTTGGATTAGTCTGTTCAAAACAGGCTGTCTAACCTAACCTACTCATTGTCACCAAGGTCTAAAATTAACAGATTCTCACAATTCCCAAAACTGGATAGGAAGTAGTTAGATTTTGTTTTGGCTAAGGTCCAAGGACTGTTTGAAGGGTGGAGCTGCAGAGAGTGATACTGACAGACTCTGGGTGACCGCTGTGCCAATTAACCTCCTGAAGGTAGATCAGGTCACCAGCAGTAGCTGGCAGTCACTCATGATTATGACTTATCTCTGGTTTTCAGAATATATTCAGACAAAGCAAATACATGTTGATTCAAGCAAGTTTGCAGTAGGAAGCTGCAGACACACAGATCTTCATATACTCACCCTCTTTTTTTTGTGGATAAAATTTGCCTTTGGGAAATTCAGGTTCCTGCAACCACAGGAAAGACTTGCCTTGGTGGAGGAGGATCAGGACAGGGAACATTTAAACTAACTGACACATGGAAGCCTATGGAACCTGACAGATGAAGCCAGAGCTGACATTGTCGTTGGGATGCCACTCTTAATTGTCTTTGGAGGGTCACATCAACTGGGGGAGGTTACTGGGAAACAAAACAAAGCAGATGTCCTGCTTTCTTCAAGAAGGGCAAGAAGGTGGATGCAGGGAATTACAAGCCAGTCAGCCTCACCTTGATATCTGGGACAGCAATGCAGCAAATCACTCTGGGAACCACTCCTACATGTGTGGAGGATGAGAAGGTGACTGGGAGCAGTGAGTGTGGATTTAGGAACTGAAAATCATGCCTGACCATCCCAGTAGCCTTCTGCAGTACATTGACTGGCATCCTGCATGAGCAGAGAGCAGTACATTGTTTATCTTGACTTTAGCAAGGCTTTCAACACTGCCTTTAGTGATGAAGTACAGGCTGTAGAAAAGGATGAAGGGGTGGGACAGGACTGGACTGTCTACAGAGGCTAGTTCCAGCTTCAACTGTTTCATGATTCCAAAAACAGGAGCAGGCTTTACTCTTCCAGCTTGATACACGTGATTATATTTGTTTTTCAGCAGGCACATTCTGAATGCATCCAGGGCAGTTGGATGAGTTGCCTCAGGTATCACTCAGGTGTTGTTTTGCTCTGAGAAGAGACTTCTGTCCTTGATGAAAAGGGTGATAAAACCTTAAGTGCAAATGAGAGTGGATAACACCATGGCCCATTGGCAGGGCAGTCTTCTCCTTTCAGGTCTGACATCCCCTCCAATGAGCCAGGGTGGTACTTGCACGAGAGCACCCTCCAGCCAACTCCCTTAGGAGCCAGCACAGCACAAAGCTGCTTGTGGCTGTGTGCTTCTCGATCAACACTTACAGGCTACACCCAGCCTGGGAGCTGGGTCAACCCTAAGGTCTCCTCATGGGCCATGCAGTGCTCCAGGTGAGTTCAGGAGGGTTGTTTGCCTGGCTCAGGGGAGGCTGAGGGGCTTCCTGCACCCAGCAGAGGGTAAAAGGCACCAAAACACCCACCCGTGACACGGGCTGCAGCACCTGGGAAGCTGCTTGCTTGAGGCATCTTCCCCTGGCACTGGATTTTATTCCATAAAGTGAAGACACAGGAGGTGAGATTAGAAACCTGCTGCAGAGAAATGGAAACCCCAGCTGGAGCTGAGGGGCGAAGGTCTGAGCGGATATCAGCACCCCGATGGCGTGTATTCCCGAGCCTTGGCTGTATTCCCCAGCAGAGATGTGAGCAGGAGCTTCACAGGATGATGGTTACCATGGCTACCCCCACACCGTCCATCCAGGCATCCATCTGCTTGGCTCCCAGCACTGCAGAGATAGACTGCTGCTTTTGAAAGCTGGTGATAATTTATCCTTGCTGGCTGGACAGCGATGACATCCTCCTCTCAGATCAGTTTTGCCCAGCATTTTTTAAGCTATGAAAACCATTCTAATAGCAAAGTCGTGTTGACAAAGAGGGTGTTGTTTCCTTTCAATAGTTGTGTTATTCTTACTAAATAAGGGGTACAGTGATAATGGAGAGGTACCAGTATGTCCCCAGCACACTGAAACACGCACCATCTTCAGTGGCAATTTAACCCTTCAGATTTACTTTGGAGATTGTGTACTCCAGCCAGCATGTTGTGGTAGTTTGATACATTCAGAGAGCAGGGAATGGAAGCTGGAAATGCAGAGACTGCTGTCTCTAGTTATTTGTTCATGGCCCTTTAGGATGACCACATACACAAATTGTGGGATAAACATACAGATATGTGTCACAGACTGGGTAAAAATGAGGTACTTGCTGCTCTGCATATAGCTGTTTGGGGGTTTTGCTGGCAGAATTATTGCAAGGAAAAAAGTGCCCCATATTGTGAATAACAATATCAAGCACTGATTTTGCAATAGGCTTTTTAGAAAAGCTGTGCTCAGAAATTTTTTTGAAAAATGTTTGTTTAAATTTAACAAATCAAAAAATAATTTCATCATTGGAAGGAGGATCAGATAGAATTTTCATATATTTCCACTGCAACAATCCTCTGTGAATACAGTCTTTCATTTAGAACTGGTCTAGGATGACAAAAAATATACCAAATGTCAATTTGCTTGCTGTTGCAGCTTCTTTGACTTCATCATTCAGTGCCACTGTGACTGTACCATAGAATATTTTATATGGGTATTCCTCTTTGGAAAAGCCCTGCAAAAGCAGAATTCCTGATAGACTCACAGCTGACATTGGTGAACTACAAGAGACTAAGTTTGGCTATGCAGGTAAATATGAAAAGCACAAACACAGGTAGAGTGCATGTTTATTTTGTGCATATCATATACTACCTTTTGGGGTGGGTGCCTTGAATGCAGAGCACGGTTTTGTTTATCTCTTGGACTGCCACTGGTGTTAAACACAGTGGTGGCTTCCTCCTCCTGTGTCACAGTGCACTGGGATGACTGGTGGTGCACAGTGAAATTATGTTCTCTTTCTCCTCAGGTAGCTGTGTTGCACAGAAGAAATCATTTCACAAGTCTATCTTCCAGCAAACTGGAGTCTGTTACATCACCAAGACAGGCTCTCCAGCCCTGTCTGATAAAGGTGTTGACTATGGACCTTGCAAATTATTTTAGCTAGAAAGGCTTTATTGCCAAGGCAAGTAGGATGTAATGTGACAGCAAAAAAATGATCCACGTCCCAGGCATAGGTGTGTATATTTAAAGATACATGTCTATTTCTGTTTGGCAGCATAAATCCATTTAAAAAACAGTGTCCATGCCTGATCTTTTGTGTAGCAGATACTGGGCTGCAGGAGGCATTGGCTTTCTAGGAGAGGGTGAATTTGTGTTCATAATCTTGCAGCCTTAGTCTAATTGTTTAGGGATGCTGAAGGACAAGATGAACCATGTGCCCTACTGACATCCCATTCTCCATATTCCAACTTGCCTGTTGACTTGTTCAGTGTATATAAGGGGGTTAGAATACATTAACATTATTTTCAGATGTATGATTTCTGGAAAATTGTTGATTTCAGTTTGCTAGATGGCTGAGGAAAGAGCAGTCTGTGCTTTGTGCTGAATGCTTGTGTGAGAATCTGAGGAAACAGAGTCCAATTAACATAAAAAGCCATTGTAGTCTTCCAAAATATGGAATGAAAAGTCAGTGAAACAGAAGGAGCCATCACCTGCCAAAAATAAAATTAATTGCAGCTGTAAATCCGGCCAGTTCTGTGACTGGTACCTATGTGAGTCCACGAGCCTCAGACGTGGTTAGCCATCAAGGATGACAGAAATGAAGCATCATTCTGGCTCTGGTGTTAGGCATCTCAACTCCATCATCTATATGGCAAAGATTATATCATGCCTTCAGGAAACCCATCTACTACATGTATCCAACTTCTGCCCTGAAAAATGTTAGACAAAATCAACAGGAATTGTCATCCTGACTGCAGATCCACATCCACCTGAATCCTAACCTAACCCACTCAGGATATAAGTGCATGCTTTTGGTCTGAAAACTTGTTCCACTCCTTGTGACCTCCCACAAAACGTTTTTTGTGATAACCAGGAGTGGATTTACTGGGAGCAGGACGGAGGGCTGCACCCCATACTGCCTGTACACTGTTTCTACTCTGGGCTCATATGGATGGGCTTTGTAAAGGGCTGCTCCAGGAGCACTATGCACTTGGGCCTTCCTGCTCCCCAAGACTGCCAAAGAAAGACCTTCATCCTACTCTGCCTCCTGGAAGTGGATCTGGGGACTGAGTTTTTGCAGAGATCCGGGGGAGGAGAGGCACTGGGCAGGGGTTTCCTCCAAGGGGAGTGGGGTGTTGTCCCATTGTGCTAAGGGGGAGGTCAAGTGGGGCTTCTCTCTACAGCTCTGAGAAGAGCATTCCAGGCTGTGTCCAGACTCAGGGTTACAACCAGCTCTGCAATAATATTTGGCTTTCTAGAGGTAAGAAAAACTTCTTTGCCATGTGCCCCAAGACTCCTCTTACTGGTCCAGTTCAGAGGATATAAAATCCATTTCAGACTCACTATCAACAGTACCAGTGCCCCTTTGTCCCTTTCTTCCTCCCAAAACATGATGGCTCTTGCCAGCCTTCCTCTGAACACACCAGTGCCCAAAGCTTCACCACAACGATTTCAATGCAGACACTGTTCTAGGGATATCCAATGGAGAGTAGATTTCTCTTGACCTTTATCATATCTCACAAGCTTTCCCAGATTTTCTGAAACTATGAAGGGAATGTGCTATACACAGAGAAATTTGAAACAATACAGTTGTCTCATTTTTAAAGGCAGGAAGTGAAAATGCAATATTAACTCCCCTGCAATTGCCAGTGAAGGTAGGGATCATGTAATGGCATTAGCTGGAATTTAACCACAGTTAATGAAAACATGTCTGTGCACAAGAAAAAAATGCCATTAGATTTTCAATTACATGAGTAAATAATGTTGGGAATGTTGGACCAGCTGAAATGCAGATGCTTTGGAGCAGTCATTGCATAGATGCAGAGGGAAATAAAGGAGAGTTAACCAGGATAGGGGAATGGGCACTCCTCTGTGAGGGAGTGTGCTGCCCAGTGCATTAAAGAACCACACAGGCATTCAGCTCCACATTTAGATCATGGCCAGAACAAGTTTCAGTGAGAAAAAGTCCCTGGCCTCAGGGATGTTTAGAAAAGCCCAAGAAGCACAGTTGCTGAAAAGGATTACCACTGCTTTGCTTTTAATTTGGGGCCCCAGGACATTGGTTAAATAACTTGCCCAAGGTAATAAGTAAGCCTGGAGGAAATCCCAGAAGCTGAAATCCCCATCCCAGTGCAGTATCTACTGCCATTCTGCTGGGATGTGTAAGCTCTTCAACACAGTGCCTCAGCTCAGCTGCTCCCTGTGCTCTGCCCCAGCAGTCTGCCCCAGCCATTCTGGTGCTGGAGGGAGTGGGTAAAGGAGTAAATCTGGCTTGCTGGTTGGGTGTATTTAGCACTCAGCACCAAAGTTACTCTTAAGATTAGCAGAGTCTAGTAAATGTGAGTTGTTGAGGCAATGGGCAGAAAATGTGACTGTAATGTTCAACATAAAAAGAGTAAGTAGCTCCACGTGGCATTGCCTATGGTGTGGTATGGCCAGAGACACTCCAACTCCCATGAGGAGCAGCTGAGGGACAAAAGGAGGCTCAGGGGGAGCAATCACACTCTCAGCTACCTGAAAGGGGATTGTAGCCAGGTGTGGATCAGTATCTTCAAGGTAACCAAGGATAGGAGGAAATGGCCTCATGCTGTAGCAGGGGAGCTTTAGACCAGATATTGAGAGAATTTTCTTCACCAAATGGTTGTTAAGCACTGGAAGAGGCTGCCCAGGGAAGTGGTGGAGTCACCTTCTCTGGGGGTATTTAAAAGCCACATTGATGAGGCACTTAGTTTAGTCATGGACTTGGCAGTGCTGGGTTAACAGCTGGACTTGATGATCTTACAGGTCTTTTCCAACCTAAATGATTCTATGATTCCATCTTTAATTTCTACAGCCAAAATCAGACAAATTTGTCCGTTGTTTCTCTTTGCTTGGATCAGGCTCTTAGCTGGAATAAGTTATTGTAATGTGTACAGAGCCATAGGTGGCAGAAAATGTGAAAAAGAGAAAGGGCTGCAGTTGCTTCAGAGAAGGAACAATCAGTTGTATCTTAGACACATTACTTATTGGAATGTTGTTCTTCTTTCTGTGGGGAGCTCCAATCCATCACTCTTCAAGTCTAGCTATGTCAGCTGCAGGTTTGGGTCACTCCTTGTCTTTGGTTACCTTTGTGAATGAGCACTGGAAACCTCTGAGACTCGGATCGAGTGTGTTAGTGCTTATACAAATGTCAGACCTAACATTGCATCTCAAACAAAAAATCCATAAATGGCTATAATCTTCCTTCTGCTTAACTGTGTCATTTTCAGGGAAGACAAGAAAGAAAATTAATATCTCTTCTAAGTATCCCTTTCCTTTTTTCCATTTATCCTCTGAAATACAAAATCAATAAGGAAAACACAAGGCAAAGCCTTGGGGAAAAAAAAAAATTGCATAATTTCTTAGGATGCTGGAAAGTCCTGGGTGCCCAAAAGCTGCTGTCTTTAGGAGGAGTAGAATATAGCACATGTTCCTCTTGGTTTGAACTCATCACTTAGTTCCCTGATATTCCCCTTCAGACATGTGATTTATGCCCCTATGAGTCACTCTGAAATTTGACATTGTGCTTCTTTTCCCCTTGTACAAGTTATAGTCTCTTCTTTTTTAAACAAACATAATATTCCAATTTATAAAAATCAGCTTTAAAATAGGCTTTGGGCCCTGTTTGAAGTATTTCAAGGTCAGATATTTAATCCCTTTGGAAGCAGAGGGGGTTACACAAAACCAGAGACATCTGTTTGTGTGTGAGCAGCCACACCTGGCATCTTCAGGCTGCCTCATGCCTGGGCCTCTAAGGGGTTCTCAAATCATCGCCTCTCTCATGTTCCAGGCCTTATTTTTTTTTTCTAATTTTTTTCTAATCTGAGGCATTCTCAGAGCATATCTGCTGCATTCAGCCTCACACAGAAGAGAGCCAGGAATGAGCCTGCCTGTGTCTTTGCAGATTGCCCATTATACCTGTTAAAGCACTGCACTGGGGCATGTGAAGCCACAGAATTCTGCCCTGTTTGATCATCATCTGGTTGGCAGTCTGTCCTGTGGAAGGCTTGGGTGTAATTTTGAGGTGTGTTGTCCTGAACATCAGAAATTTGATCTTTTTTACTTTGCTCACTGCCTTGTGGGTTTCACAGTGCCTTTCTCCTCCAGGGTCCAGATGAGTGCTCCTGCATCCCTGTGTTGAGGGATGCTGCTCAGACCCTCATGACTCAGTGCTGATGAAATTTAGTCACAGGTTTCCAGATGTGCCTCCTCTCCCTGTGGACTCTGGCAGTCTGCTGGCTTGGCTGTCCTCTGCAGATCCCACTTGTAAATATTTCAGTCTTGCTGCACGTTGTTGAGCAACCCCTCGCATCTCAGGGTTTTGAGGATGCCTGTCTGTGGGATGCTGGGGAAATAGCAAGTGCAGTACTGTAAGTGGCAACCCTTAAAAATCCCCCATGAGACCTGTCTCTGGAGTTTTCTCACCTTTGGAAAATGTCCCCATTGATATGTACAGTATTGGCTCCTTATTTTCCAGTGTCCCACTGGAAGTGACATCTTGCCTCCAACACCCTACACTGTACCTGTCTGTCTGTACAACTTTCAATGTGAGGAAACTCTGAATCAGCCTTCTCAAGTGATGATTTTATGCCCTGGAGTACAATGAACATGAAGTGCTGTTTGCTTGAATAGCTGCTACAGTTATTAATAGTCTTAAAAAACATCCTGGAAATTCTTTTCAGTCCATTCTTAGTACTTGTTGACCTCAAACTGGCAACCACATGAAAAAATGTAGGGAGGGGAAGCACGGATTAATACAAGAAAATAGAAACCACATGGTGGAGGGAGGGAAGATCAACAAGGCATTATTACAGAAACGGAGGACTCCTTCTCAATTCTCTTCCCACCTCATCTCCTCCTCAGCATTTTTTATCAGAGATTACTCTTTTCTAACTGTTATTCTTTTCTATTCCTGTAAAAGGGTGAGTCTGTCCTGTTGCCTTGTCTTTCTCCAAGCAACAACCCTGCAGAAATTGAATTTTTGACTGTCATTAATGATTGCTACTGTTGGTTGGAAGGAAGGCTTCTCTGATCCTTTGTGCTGTTCTTAGAAGTCTCATCTCTTCCAGTTTGCATTGTCAGTAGGTTTCAGGGGAATTTGGGGCATGTTGGGATCTTGAAGAACTAGCCTGAATAGAGAAAGTGATATTGCATCTAATCCTGTTGAAAGAGTTTGTATTGGCATTTTGCATTATGAAAGCTGGACATTTGTATTATAACTGAATAGTAATGATAGCTCAGCTAATAAAGATGAGATTTCAAAACAGGTTTTCATTCAAAGCTCAGCCTATAATTCTTAAATGGCTCCCTGACAAAGCTTTGAAAGCCAAAGATTATTATTTGTCTGCTAATAGAAATTGTGTGTTAAAAGTCTAATCTCCTATGTTTTGTGTTGTGTGTACCACAGAGCTACAGGCTGCAGAAGTATTTCTTTGGAGGCATCACATTTTTTGTATAACTTCTAGGAATTTGTTGGCCCTGTCCATAAAGAGGATGAAAATAGTTATTTTTAACATGCATTTGGAATATATTTTTCTGTCTGGTTGGTAGAGAGGCAGGTACAGCCTTTGCTTAGTGCAGAGAAGGACACTCGAGCTCCCCTCACCACTTTACACGACATTAAGGATTAATTAGCCCATGCTGGGTAATGATAGAATTCTATTGCCTGTGCCATCCTCACTGCTTTTCACTGCTGGTGTCTCTTACTAGTGAATGGATCAAGCAAGTGTTAGTAATTTCCTCATTCCACTTTGTAAATACATCTTTATACAAATGATGAGGCTCTAATATTACCTCAGTTTCTCACAGCAGGTTTCTTGCTTGATTTTAGGTTTACGAGGCTGATACAGGAGGCTGGGCATTGTGATATTGTGCTTTGTTCCTCTCATATTTCAATAACTAGACATTTGACAGTGTTTATTAACAGAGGTATTACTCTTACAGTCTCAGAATCCTCTTTTGACCTCTATCATCTCCATTTTACCCCTCCAGAGGAGAACAACAAACACACCCTGCCACCCCTTCCACCTTGTCTTCAGCCTTTGGCAGTAACACGTGTCACCTCTACACCTGCTTTTGCAACATTCTATTGCAGTGTGCAGTCAGTGCACTTGTAGACACCCTTGACCTACAGGGAAGCTTTTTTGTAATGATGGCATTTGTTTTGTCATGTGACCAAAAGAGGAACCTTCTGGGGTGTTAAGTATTGGTAGACTGGTCTTTCTGGAAAAATGTTGCTCTGAGCTCACTGACATAAAAACAAGGCAATTAAATCAAGCAGGTGAGGGAAAAGGTGCCCTTTCAGATTTGTTTAATGATTTTTTTTTCAGTAATCTAGCTTACTGTTTGCACTACCTTAAAATAAAATATCTTTCTATATTCCTGTGATTCCACATTTTATCAGAAAGTATGGTCTCCATAAGAGAGTCTTCATGTTCTCCATGGCTTTCTAATAAACAGAATTCAGACCCCAGGTGATTCCAAGAGCACAAAGTCAGAACCACAGGTTGAATACAAAGATGATAGTGAGGTCTTGATTTTCTAGCTCCTTTCTCTGGGATTAGAACAAAGGAATTTGTACCCATTAGCTCTGTGGACTGTTTAGTTCCCAGCTGAAAGCCAAACAAAAAGGAAACAAAGGCTGTACAGATATTGGGACATACCCAGCCAGCACTTGCTCCACTTCTGGCCTGTGCACCAGCAGAACGGGCACAGGATGTGAATCTAACCAAGGCAGAGGCAGAAGAACATAGAGACCCTTTCCTGAGGATTGGCTTTATTTTCTCAGAAACTGCCATTGCTGGCCTGAACCACCTGAGCTTGTGCTAGCTCAGGTGACAGGTGACAGCTCAGGTAACTCTAGACAGATGATTAGGCGATGCATTTTTCTCTTTTTTTCCCCCAACCATGCTGGCTGAACCAAACATCTCTACTCAGGATCAATTTTCTTTCCTACAGACAATTATTCACTGTTTTCTGCTGGCTGCTCAGTGCCAGCAACATAATCCAACTTTTGCCAATACTGTGGGCAGAGGACTTAAAAATCATCTCAAAAGGTTTCATCTGAAAAAAGTGGAGATGGAAGGGCAGTGTCTGACTTTACATGGGCTTTGATCTGACCTTCCTCTGCATGGTGGTGACAGGTGTTACATTTGGGGTCACCAGACAATTTAACATAGGAAGAGTCAAAGGCAGTGAGTCTCCAGCCCTTAGCTTTGGTTTGCTTTGGATCTAGACATTCCTACTTCTGAGCAGGAACATGTTTCCTTTAGGTTAGGCTCTCCTGAAGAACACTGCAGGACAAGAAATGATTGCAGTTGTACACGGCAGAAGTTTTACAAACCCATACATTGTCTAGGCACAGCTGTGAGATGGTCTGTGTTCCTTGAATTTCAAAACTGAAGTTCACAAAGGTCATAGACCTGTAGTTAATCGAGACCCAGAAGCCTCAGTGCCTTCACTAGCTTGGAAAAAAATGCTGAAGAGACATATGCTAAAGTGCCTAGCCACATAAATTTCTGTGTTGCAAAAATTTGGAAGGATGCATTTGATCCCATCAATTTAATGAAACGTTTACAAAACCTCTGAATATCTAAACAATTATCAGTTGCTTCATTTATTTAGACTGCTTGCTTCTACTTCTACAAATAAACTGTTGCTCTCATTCCATTACTCCTCTTGCTACACATGTAAAAGTTTCATGCAGCTGGCAGCTCATTTTTGTTGAATCTTGGCTCCTGAGAGACAAATCTGGAACATATTTGCAGGGAGAAATTTTCTGCTTTTACTGGAACTAGAGAGATCAGAAACTTCTTGAAGTTCCCCTTAGCATGTAAATGCAGTTTGAACAAGGCCACATAAGGGTAAATGAGTAGAGCAAGGGTTGTCTTAGCAAAAGGGACACATATTTTACCTTCTAGGAATTTGAAAATAGAAAATATTGGACCACCTCTTTAATCTGTTTTTGTTACAAAAGCAACACAAGTAAACCTGAAGACTGGAACCCAGTGGAATTCCTAAGGATGGCACTGACCACAAGTGTGACTGATACCACTAGATTTGAGGGGTTTATTTCACCCCTTTAAGCCCATTATTCTTCAGGCAGGGACCTTCTACCTCAGGCAGGAGTTCTCTGTCTGGCAGTAAGATTCTACTCTGTCCTGTTGTATGCTCTGCACAGGCAATCAGTATACACTTACCCAGCTGCACAGCTTTAGAAAATGTTTTAATTAATTGTGCTGATCACAAGGGACAGAATGGGGGCAATGTGCATGGATTTGGTTATTTATAATGTTCTGCTAACTCATGACAGTTGAAGAAGCGTTTTTTTAAGTCCACTCTGAAAATCCAGCCTCTGCTTCTGCTTTTTTTCTCCTTTTCATACTTGTTCTTACCAATGAGGATTTTGGAGGCCAAACTATGCTCACATGTACAACCCTCAGACTGAGTTGCTATTGAGGACACTGAATACGGGATGGGCTGTTGAATAACAGAATTCTCTAAAAGTATGTGCCCATCTGAGCAATGTGAGTGGTATCTAAAATTAGAATAAATATTTGAGATATCAGACCTAATTCAAACATGATAGCAATCTGTCAGATGACCTTGAGTTTTGGGATTAAGCCTGTTTCAAGTGTGTGGTTCTTTGTGGCCTCCTATGGAATTTGGAGTCCCAAAATTTTTGGTCAGGTTTATATCTGTAAAGTATTTGAAATCATACTTATCTTGCTAATTTCAAAAATTCTCCACAGTTTAAATTTAAAGTGCACAGTGTGAATTGCTGATTTCTGCCTTGTTTTGATTGAACTGGGTTAGAAGCCCTTGCACTGGCAATGCCAGATTAAGGGTGACCTTGAGCCAGAGGTCAGCAGTGACCATATGGGCCAGACTGGGAAAAGCACAGCTGGGCCTGGGAATGTACATCTGCCCAGAGACCAAACCATGGCTTCTGCTGCACACTGACGAGCTGGAGTTAATTAGGGTGCTGTCATTAGAGACCTCTTAATCTGAGAGGGGAACCAGCTTGTTTGTGAGCAGATGAGGTCAGTGTGGCTTTGACCTGAAACACCTTGCTGGTCATCGGTGTGATGCACCAAGATCTGCAGGTTGTCCCTGGGAACATTGAAATCCCCCCAGGCTGCTTTTACTGTGCCCCCTTTACTTTGGTTGCATATTTGAAGAGCATTTAAGGCTGGTTTCATGCAATGATTGTTCACAGTTTGTGCATAACACTAATTTCCTTTTCGTTCTGGATTTTTTTTTAATTGTGCAATCAAAACACTCTTCTCCCTGTAAAATCCATGTGAAGGCTTGTGGCAAAGAATTGGTATTCACTCTGCAATTGCTGATGTTCAATTTAAACAGGTGTCAGGCAAACTCATCTAAAGGAATTATGAAGCTTAATGGGGTCTTTACTTGTCATTTGTCATTTATGGCATCCCATACAATGAAAAGGCATTGCTGACTACTAACTGTCCTCAGGAACATTCTCCATTTGAAATTGCTGCAGAGGTGACTGAATATTATTTAACCAGACATTTGAGAGCAATAAATAGATGCATTTCAGAGACTGACAAGAAGATTGATGGGAAATGATCTTTTTCTCTTTTAGACTGTAAACAAGAAGCAGTAAATTAGCTGGATTAATCTCAACAGTAGGAGATGGACTATGCTCTATCCACCAGAATAAGTCTTGCTCTTATATGTGACTGCTCTTTGAAAGAATGGGCACTTTTTTTTAAAAAAAGACAAGATGTCCATGGAAGAGGCTATCTAGCTCGATTTAAAATATGCATAGAAAATTAGCAAAGGCAGGAAACATGCAAAAGACCTGATGTGAAGTAAATGGTGACAAAGGGAATCTTAGATTAATTACCATATTTAAAAATTACTAATTTCTGACTGTAATTCTGACCAATAATGAAGCTTGAATTAAAAAATACACAAAGCTGGACAAGTGGTTACCAGTAAAAGTAATGGCCCAGAGAAATGGGTTAAACCAGTCTACCCAAAGAGGCAGCATAATGGGCATTTATTGTCACTAATGAAGAATGCAGAAGAAATTACCAAGTAATTGGTAGATAGTAAATAATGTTCTTTAAACAGAGGACTGCCAATAAAATAACACACTTCTAGTTTTGCTTATTGGAAAACTAAAAATATGATGAATTAGGTGTTCCAAGTCCATGTGATCCTTTAAAAATAATAAGAACTTTACTTTCTGATGTCTGAGGTCTTGTATAGTCCATGGGGAAGGGACGGGAAGGGAAGGGAAGGGAAGGGAAGGGAAGGGAAGGGAAGGGAAGGGAAGGGAAGGGAAGGGAAGGGAAGGGAAGGGAAGGGAAGGGAAGGGGAAGGGAAGGGGAAGGGAAGGGGAAGGGAAAGGCAAAAGGAAGGGAAAGGGAAGGGAAAGGGAAGTCATACAAAAATCTGAAGCTTCTGATTAAGACTGCGACCTGTAGCAGTGTATCTGATCCAGCTGAAGGGAGCAGTCATAATGAGAACCCAGCTTCTGCAAAGGACATATAACATGTCCAAACAGGGATCAAGGCAGCACAGGGATCACCACAAGCACTGTCAGCTCTATAAGAGCCAAAAATTTGTGTCCTTGACTCCTCTATCTATAGATATGTATGCATATAGCTGTGTGCTATATATAGATGTATAAATAGCATATATAGATGTGTACACATAGAGCTGTGCATGCATGGGATCAAATAGCCTGAAGCACAGCATAGACAAACTGTGAGGCAGTGAGGGCAAGAGCTTTGGGGGAAGAAGCAACTGAGAAGACTCACAGGAGAAAAAAACCCCACCATTTTTATTAAGCTAGAGCTGAAACATCTATTTTACATGTGTAGTGACAACTATGTTGTTAACCTTCATCTTCACAAATTTTGAATATTCTCTAATGTTTTAAAAGAAAATTTTGCTGGCTGTAAGAATATGGCTAAAACAAAAAGCAGGTTAAGTGAAATCCACTGGCTCACTTGTATGCTAAGCATAGTTGTATGTTTGCTTCTTTGGCTGCCCTCTGGAAGCGCCCAGGTCTTCCTCACAATACTTTTGTCACTGTCAGGTACCACATTTTCCCCCATCACCTGGCAGAACCCTGGAAAAGCCCTAGACATCTACACTTCTGTGACCTACTCCTGTACATGGAGCCCTCTGGAGTGACCTCCAGCACTGTGGCATTTTCCAGACTTGAGGAGAGCTGAGAGAGACTTGGAGAAATCTATTTTGTCCCATGGAACACACAGACCCTTCCAGTCCCTTCTTTTTTCTTCCAAGAAGAGCAAGCTCTGAGGTTAGTCACAGCAGGTATGTCACCAGACCCTTGGAGGACAGCCATTCCTGAGCTGTGACTGTTGTGTCTGGTTTCTGTTCAAAGATACAAACATGAAACCCAAGCCCTTGACCGTGCAGAGCGAAAATGCAGATCTGTGATTCATCATGGTCACAAAACCTTGTGGCACTGCAGCTGCCTGTGGCAGCACCATGTTGCCTCCTGCCCCAAAGGCATCCCCAACTGGTGGTGGAAAGAAGCAAAGGTGCGGTCAATGCTGTTGACTTGCACAGGAGGTGATACCTGCATGGTGCAGGAGGTGACACCAGCTGTCCTGGAGACTCCCAGCACATTGACCCAGGAAATGGACATAAGGAAGCTTGTGTTTGACTCTCCTTGCAGGGCTCACGGTGCCCACTTTTGTGTGAGCTCAGGAGCAAGTTGCTGTGGCTGGGTGCACATCTTTGGCTGGGTGCACATCTTTGGCTGGGTGCACAACTTTGGCTGGGTGCACAACTTTGGCTGGGTGCACATCTTCTCAGGATGCTCTTTCATTGCACTGCCAGTCACGGCAGGTAACCACAGATGTTTATTTGTACTAACACTGGGTCATCTGGCAAGATGCCTCTTTCCCTTGCCTTTCTTCTCTCTCACCATGCAGATGCCCTCCAATACGCAAGATATGATCCCTTCCTCTTCTCCTTCCCCTTTCCCCCTTTCGCTTTCCCCTTTCCCCCTTCCCTTTTCCCCTTCCCTTTTCCCCTTCCCCTTTCCCCTTCCCCTTTCCCCTTTCCCTTTCCCTTTCCCTTCCTTCTCTCCAGATGTTTTGCACTCAGACAGCTGTTTCCCCCAGCAGCCTCTCTTCTCCCAGATCCAGTTGCCTGTTTATGTGCAGCTCCTGCAGCCCAGGCAGAGCAAGGTCAGCAGCACCAGCAATTGCCCCATTTAGGTCAGAGCCAGTGGACAGGACACTGTGTGATTGAGCGGGTGTAATGATACTGAACAGCACTGTGGCTCGTTTTCCCCACTCCTCCCCTCACACACACTTAAATCACCTGCAGCATTCATAATGTGGCCAAACCTGAATGCATTTTCACAGCTTTAGTCCTAGAAAACCAAGGCTATCACCTCCCCCCTCTATCACCAGTCACATTTCAAGTCCCTGCAGCACAGCATGGAGACACTGCAGCTGTTCAAACAAACCATTTCTGGAAGTGCTAACACAAGCAGGCAAGAGGACAGCAGGATTTGGAAACGGCTGAACTATTCGGCTGCAATTTTCCGCTGAATTTCTGTTGGAGTTAGTACCACCCCCTTGTCTTCCAGAATACAGGATTTCCACAATTACTGTTACAGACTGATAAGAATTTGGGGGGTTTTATGTATAAAAGAGTACAGAAACCTGCCATCAGCCCTGACTAAACTGATGGATTACAAGATCTCACCTAAAGTCATTTGCTTATTGTACAGCATGCACAATTCCTGCCCTGCAGAGTTTACAGTCTCAGCTGTCTTTTGTACTTGTCACAGTGAAGTGCATGGGACTTCTTAGATTCTAAGTGATATTCAAAAATGGAGCTCCTCAGCAGCCTCAAAATATAATAAATAATAAATGAATCAGGAATGCTGATAGAAAAAAAACAACTCTGCAATGGACCCCTGCAAATTTTAAGACTGGACCATGACAGTCCTAGCTTATATTGACTGCAATAATTTAAAAAGTTCATTACAACCAAAAATACAGGCTTGTGTAATGTAAATTTTACAGGGTTGTTGATGTTGCTGGGTTGTGCTGTGTTTGTTGTACTTACATAAAGTGTAACTTATATAAAGTGGTTGCAAAAAGGTTGTTTTTTTTCAATATGATAAAAATTAGCATCCTTTTAAGGCAAGGTGAAATGATCACCTTGAGGCACATTGCTAGACAGTTTGGCCTGTAATTTATGTGGCCAGTTCAGACAGTATGAAGAGATATCAGCAGCTCTGTATTGCTCCAGGCTTCTTCAGAGACTTTGTGTAGTGAATTTACAATTATTTTTCTCTCACTTGCCAAGTGATTTTGGACTTCTGTCTGCAAAATGCCCAGATCCACAGCTCACGGTTCAAAGATAAGACTCATATCTCTTTAAAAGGTTTTCATCCATCCAATAATTTTAAATGCTGTGCAGGGAAGGAAACAGACAGATTTATATTGTTAGCAGGCTGCTCCATGCTCCTCTAGGTTATTTGTTGTTCCTGCATCCCCACTGCAGGAGAGGGACTGTGAAGCTGATGACAGGTTGTGACACTCAGGGAGATCAGCAGAGTCCTCAGGGTTAGCAGGCAACTTTAATCACTAGAGTAGATGAAAATCAGAATGAAAACATGTTGCTGGGAGTAAAAACATATTCAGTTCACAGCGAATACTGGAGGGGAAAGACAGGATGCCTTAGCATCATTGGCTGTGATGGCTGCTGTGTTCTGTAGCTCTCTCGCTTTTTTCCAGGTGAGTTGAGCTATGAAGGTCAGCTTTCTGTGCTCTCTGAGTAGAAGAGGTACTTAAAGCAAGGCAATTCTAAGTTTTCTAAGTCATTCAATATCTCTTGACACTTTACTTAATAATTGCCTCGGATGACCCAAGGGTGAAGTCACTACCGGCACTGCTACAACAGCTATAATGGCAAACTACTGTCACCTTAACGACTTCATGTACTGCTAAATTTAATGAAAAATGTGCCACTTCAGTGAGGCCAAAGACACCAGAAAATAGGTTTTGGGAAATAGCAGTATTACCTCAGAAATGTCATCTCCTTGGTGGTTGAAGAAATTAATTTCATGAAGGTGTAAAAATGCTCATAAATGTTTGACAGCTTTATGTAAATGCAATAAACCAAAGGTGTAGGGACAAGAAATGAAACTCATTTCGCATTTATGATGTACAACAAAATTATAGTGCAGATGAGGACAAAGTGACTTAGAAATGTTAAACACATGGTTTAATGTCTAATATGGCAACAGTGGCCCTGCTGAGTATGTGCAGTACTGTGACATTATGGGCACCATGGCTGGAGTGGGTCATGAATGAGCAGTACACAACTCTCCTTCCTTGAAGTCATGTGTTGGAGTTTGTGGGCTCAGGAAGAAAAATCAGAAAATGAGAAACGTTTGTGAATCACATTTGTGACTCTAAGAATTGTGAGTTTAACTCTTGGAAACATAACACCAGTAAGAGTCTGTTTACCTCTGCTGAAAGCTTTTCTTCCCTAAAGGGTTGAAGTTACTGTGCAGAGAGCTGTGGACCATAGGCGCTTTCTGAGAACTGCAGAGGTTTTGTATATGGCCTAACTTGACTTCAATTGCTGTTCAGCTGAAACCTCACGCTCAAACTCTTCTCGTCCTGTTAGAAGGATGGTGGAAGGACAGAAATCTGTGAGGTGATCCCCTGAGGACCCCTCAGAACATCTGGACAGAGGGCTGGGTGCTGCCTCATCTTTGGCTGGCTGTCCCTCCTTGTCCCCTCTCCTGCTCTGCCAGACCATCTTCAGTTAAATATGCAGATGGCTGATCCAGTATGCTTGTTCCTTGCACAGGCACACTGGGGGAACAAAAGAGTCTTCCCTTTACAATCTCCTGGTGGGAAAGGAGGTGACTGATGCTGTTCCTGAACATATGTTAACGTAAGCCATGTGGCAAACACTACACTATAGCATTAATGGTATAATTATACCTGCTAGCATCTTCTCTCTTGATGATGAGTTTTATCATCCTGTTGACCCTTGGGCACAGATTTATGCTGACATATATATGAGACACGGGCCTGTGTCTCCTCCTTCAGCACAGGGCTGTTCAAGACAATGTCGCTGGGCATCAGCTTAGAGCAGGTTTCACTTTTGCCTGCAGTAGATAAATGTGCACAGAGAAGATCCTGGTGCAGATCCTGCCCTCTCTGTTCTACTGATGCCAATGGCAAACTGGAATGTTTGGCTTTCCTCCCTGCTCTGCTGGCAGGAGGAGCAGGGTGGCCCACCATGGGGGGCCTGGACCAGGATGCAGGAGCTGAGGGATTGCCAGCTCCCTGCCCCAGCTGTCCACCCTGCCTGGGCACAGGGACAGCTGGACAGGAGCTGCCCACTGAGGGATCCCTGAGGGCCAAGAGCCGCTCTGTGGCAGCTGGGCAGCTGCTGGGAGAGCAGCTCAGGAGGCCAGGACGGGATGGGCAGGAACAGCCGGCACCACAGCCCGGCAGCTACAGCTGCCTGGGGGTACTGTGCTTGTCAGCCTTCCCCCAGCATCAGAGCTGACCCCTCAGCATGGGGCAGCTTTGGGCTTTTCCATTTGCTTTCCTTCCTTGGACTCCTGCTATAGTCCTTCTCCATCATCTCCACCACTACAAAATGTTTATGAGAAACAGTTCCTGAGAGTAAGTCAGAGCTAAACAGACTAAACGAAACCAAAGAAAGGGAACAAAAAATTATTTGATACTGTAACATCAGTAGGCATGCCAGATTTTCAGGGAAAGAGCTGGAGACTGTGTTAGACTGACTCATCACTGTGTTTGCAGCTCTGGGGAGGTTTGCAGCTGGTTGGGTAAGTACGCTGAGCAGAGTAAAAATTGTCGAGTAAAGGAGAAAATAAATCCATGCCAAAGGCATACGGGCTCTGATAACTTATTCTGTGCTGAAATTTAGACAAAGGGCTGTTGTGAAGTTGTTTTCTTAATGTCTAGAGCCTGTTTCAGACCACGTTCAAATAGATCTGCAGATTGCTGCAAGATTCAATATGCTTGATAGTGATTTTCCTCTTCCTGCTGACCTTTGAGTGCAAGTTTATTTTGATATAGGTGTGAGATTTCTTAAAAATCTGCCCATGCCCTTGCCCATGGCCTAACAACCCTTTAGTAAAAGAAGTGTGAGTCTGCCCAACCATCATCTACAGCGACCCTAGCTCCCAAGCCTCTCTGACTGTGACATTGCTGTAAACACAGCTGCCATTGTATTTGGAAGCAGGAATCGTATCAGGTTCTGCACAAAGGTTGGGGATATCCAAACCACCAATACAGGTTGGGCGTAGAAAGGATTGAGAGCAGCCCTGAGGAGGACTTGGGGGTGTCAGCTGATGAGAAGCTTGACATGTAGCAATGTGCACTCAAATCCCAGAAAACCAACCCTGTCCTTGCTGTGGAGTGTGGCCAGCAGGTTCAGGGAGGTGATTGTCCCCCTCTGCTCTGCCCTGGTGAGACCTCAGTGGGAGTGGTGTATCCAGCTCTGGGACCCTCAACATAAGCACATGGACCTGATGGAGCAAGCCACGAGGAGGGCCACAAGGAAGATCAGAGAGCTGGAGCACCTCTCCTATGAAGGCAGGCTGAGAGAACTGGGGCTGTTCAGTCTGGGGAAAAGGCTCCTGTGGCACTTTATTACACCTTCCAGCACCTAAAGGGCCCTTACAAGAGAGCTGAAGAAGGACTTTTGACAAAGGCATGTAAGTGATAGAACAAGGGAGAATGGCTTCAAACTGAAGGAGAGTGGCTTTAGATTGGATACTAGGAAGAAAGCCTTTACTGTGAGAGTGGAACAGATTGCCCAGAGAAGTTGTGGATGACCCACCCCTGGAAGTGTCCAAGGTTAGGCTTAACAGGACTTTGAGCAACTTGGTGTAAGGCGTCCCTGCCCATGGCCAGGGGGCTGGAACTATATGATCTTTAAGATCCCTTCCACCCAAACCATTCTATGATTCCATCAGGAGTCTGAGCTGTGGGTTGGACCTCCGGTACCTTGAGGTGTCCAGACAGCATGGAGTGTTCAGGCAGAGCCTCTTCTTCGCTAATGCTGCCCTCAGGGAGATCATTGTAGGGGAGTTTTTAGCCATAGAAACATCTATGCAGTGAATGGGGAGCCCAGGACTAGGTTAGGGTGATAGTCCAGCAAACTTTTGGGTTCTTCTGTTTAATTTAATGTGCTTTTTATTTTAATATTGTGCTAGTGTTGTACCAGTTTACTTCTGTGTTGTTTTCAGTGTCAGGCACAGAACTTGCTCTGCCCTGCATAGGTGTCAGGGTGATGGATCTGGGCACAGTCTGCTCTGAGTGCTCTGCCACCAGCCTCACGGTGCCCTGCACACTGGGGAGGGCAACAGGCTGCTGGGCTTTGTTCAGCAGGGGGCTGGAACAGGTGGGCTGGCTCAGGAGTGAGGGGCTGTGCAGCACTCCGTGAGTGTGTTGAACCCAGCCTGCCTGGAGGGTGCCTGCAGCTCTGGGAGCAGACTCCAGGCTCACCTACCATGTAGGCATACCCATTTCCTTGGGTCACTCTTCTCTGAGTACACTCTCAATCTTTTGCATTGCAAAGTGATGCTGGAGGACACTTGTATGTGTTCTCAACATCTCACCTCTTCTGTTTTATATTTACCTTATTTAAACCTGAAAATATTAAATAAGCTGCAGCTATTCTTTGGAAGACTGTATTGCAAGAAGTGGTGACACATGAATTGCTTTCTTTTCAGGACATTCTGCTGATAGAGTTGGGGTTTTTTTCCCAATTGTTCTTCATTTGTTTTTGATTCTTGGATTTTATCCAGCTGTCAACTGACCAGGAACTGTAAACATACCAGACTTTCAGATCATTAAATAATTGTGTTTATTTATTGTGTTTCCTTTCAGTTTGCTCCAGCTTCAACTCTGACCTGAAGCAGAAAGCACAAGAGGAATTGCCTGAAGTGAATATGGGTTTCTAGGTCAATCAGACCTTAGGGGCTGAAATTAGAAGCATGCATGTTATTTGCCCCAGCTGTTGAGGTCTATGTTTGTTTTGTAGTGACTGCTTGTGTTCTGGTAGTTCCAATTAAGCAAGAAGATACTGAAGCATAAGAGGTCCTGAGGAATTTATAGTCTACTTGTGGCTAAGTACAACAAGCTAATGACACAAGCAATAGGAAGGAAGGTGGGAGGAACAGCAGGGATAACAAAAACAGGATTGCGTGGTTATATAGAGAGATACGTGTGGGTAGACTGTGGTTCTGAATCACATGCAGAATGGATACTGCTGAAATCCAAAGGGCTGACACAGCACTGCTCACCCTTGTACACCAAGGTTCTTGTGGACAGCAGGGTCAGACACTGAGGGCATGGACCTGGTAACACAGCCCAGGGGAGCTGCAGGAAGCTGGCAACCATTCCCTTGCTTATAATGATGCTGTGAGAGACCTGGGAAGAAAGGAACTCTTCCAGACCAAATTATAGCAGAAAGTATTTTGGGAAAGCCACAGATAACATGAAAGGGAAAGGAAGCAGACTACCAAATGACCTTTACTTTTTGACTCACAAGAGTTTTTTTTTTTCCTGTTGCTGTTTTTACCAGTTAATGTTATAAAGTCAACATTGCTCTTGATGTGTTCCAAGATATTATCAATGGTGTGCACAGTAATTCATTCAAGTGGGTGTAGGTAATAGTCTAGGAACAGTTTTATCTAGGCTATAGTCTATAAAATGGCTGCTGCTGATTCAGACTGCTGTTGTTTACCTCACAGTGTTTCGCCAGTGTTTGCCCACATAGCACCTGCCTAAAGATGAAAACTGAAGAAATTTTATATCCCTATGTAGTCTCTGGTGTCCATCAATCTTTTTTATAGAAACACTTGCACCTAAGACCCATAGCCAGTCTTGGTCCATCAAGAGGAGCATCAAAAAGCGCAGCATCAATTCAGAAGAGTTTTGTCATGACAAAAATGACATTTAACATGAAATGATGCAGAGGGATGTGCTGTCAAACAAGGAAGAAGCACATAGGGGCCTTTATACAAACCAGTAATTTTTGACTCTCTTGTTTTTAGAAGTGCACATCACATTTGTTTGTGAGGTTCCTGGAGAAACATTTTCGAGATTTGTGATAACTGCTCTGGCTAGAGAGCCAGTGGGAAGGGGCTGGTGGTCCCAAGTTCTTCCTTCCTTGGCTATTTACCCTTCTGTTCCTTTCTCTTCATTTATCTGTCTGGGGGAAACAGTGCTTGTGGAACAGCAATCTCTTCCTAAATTCTAAAGCCCACATATTGCCTTTTCCTCTCTCTGGGCAGAAGTAGAAATGTGAGGATAGGAGCACATCATGCACCTTTCAGATTTAGCTTGCTCCAGGGTGTATTTCCCTTCTGGGCTTGAGGGTGGGGAGAAACTGCTTGTCTTTTTCTAGCAAGCATGGAGCTTGTTCAAAAGGTGCTTACATGCTTGACAGATGCTTTCCTTTTCTCATTTGCTTTCATTATTAAAAATAAATAGCAAAACATCAAGGACCAGAGTGCCTACATACATTCCAAAATTCAAATATACAAATACAATTTCTTTCTACTTTAATGGAAGTAAAAAGAAATGATGAGAAATTAATTCATTTTTCCTTTAAAGTATTTTAGACATGAATTCAGTTGTTACTTTCTCCCCCTTTATTTTGTGAATCCTTGAAGTCAAGCCACCAGAACACCCAGTGCAGCAGTTGCAAAAAAAAAAAAAAATAAATTCAGGATGGGGAGTACCATGCCTTCCATCAATGCTGTGCCACCCCAGCTGGTTAAACTGCAGCTCCAGCTGCAGGCTGAGCCCCATCCCACTGCCATCAGGCACTGTTGCTGGGCCCAGATTTCATTTCCATGCCTGAGTAAATCCACCCACATGGCAGACTGAGTCCTGCTGTGCCTGACATTTCTCTTCTGAACAGGCTCTGGGATTCAGGAGCTGCCTGGAAAACACACAAGTATGATTCAGCTGTGCAGGTCTGCCTCCTTGCTGTTTGTGTGAGCAGAAAGGAAAGCCAGAGGGAAGCTCAAAGTCAGCCCCACTGTGCTGAAATGACACTTAGGGAGATCAAGCATCACAGAATCGTAGCTGGACACAGTCAGTCCATAGCATTTTATTTTTAGGGAGTCACACCAGAAACAAAAATGGCTCATTAACAAAAATGCACTAGAAGAGAAATGCAAATCACTGCTTAGATTTCCATGCTCCAAAAAACCTGACTGAGCTACTCAGGGACTACTCAGGGGCTGCTCCCTGTGTGGCTTTGGCCCCCATCTAAAGTGATGTAATTTTTTGCAGGCTTCTGGAGAGTTGTCAGGAACAGCTGTTAATTGACCACAGCATCTTTTGGCCACATCCAGCACTTGCCAGATAAATCCAGAACTAAGGACCCAAGTGTCTGGAGAGCTGCACAGGAGTCCCACTGGGGCTGCCCACCCCTGAAAGGCAGGTATTTTAGGATCATCCAAAATTAAAGCACCAGCTGAACAGAGATGGAGAAAAAGTAGGCTCTTTTCTTGTTTAAAACTCCAGATTGTGGCACATATTGTGAGGCTAATTGCAAGTGCTGCTTCAATTTCTTGGTTTATTTTTCATAGGGGGGAAACAATCTGATACTCTTTGCTGTTTCATCATTAATGTCCCAGATGAGCAGATGAGCAAGTAATTCCTATCCCTTGTTCCACAACCTCAGTCTACATCTCTGAGCAATTCAGTTTACCCATCCATCCCTTTGTGTGTTCAGCCTGAGATTTTCAAGAGACCATTTGGTGTGAGGCAAATTCCCATCTAGCCTTTGAAATCCTTCCCTGGGAAAAAGGACTGCAAATGCCCTGGGCAGGGACTGTGGGCCATTGTGTTTGCAAGGCTGTGACATAAATCCTGGTTTTCACCAGGCCTTCAGGTGTTTGTGCAAGGCTACAGAGTCATCACGATAATCCTCCTTTTCCATGCTCAGTGGGAAAGAAAAACAGGAATTGACAATAAATACTGGAAGAGCAGCAGGCTAAGAAAGGGAGAGATATGCTGAAAGGAGGGAGAAGTAAAAAAATAAGAAAAAATAGACCCAGGACAAGAACAGCAAATAGAAATTAAAAAGACTTTGTATGCAGGAAGGAGAGAAAATGAAGCAACGGCACAGTGGGAAAAAAATAAACACAAAATTTAGAAAGACGACTATTAACAGGTGGAATAGAGCAGATGAAGCAAAAGAACAAAGGAATCGTTCATGAGGGAAGAGGGAAAAGAGGGAGCAAAGGGAACAGTGTGTGCTGATAGCTGAGCACTCAGGAAAATTCAAATGATGACATTTAAGAAACCTTCCTGTGCTGCTTGGAATTAGGATGCTTTTGGCTCTGCTGCAGAACTGAGAGTGAAAGCCAATCTTCTTTGATCTGCTCCAGTGGTGCAGAATGACTCTAAGGGAATGTATCAATTAAGAAAATATTGAAATTGCTAGTACAGCATTTTACATATCTTAGGTTCCACTGAAAGTAGGTTGTATTGGAAAATAAATGAACCACGATTCTGGCATGACAAAAATCCACTGAGCTCTTTGTGGAAGAGGGTAGGAAAAGGTACAGTTGTGCATGTTCTGTGGCTCTTCATGATGACCACTGTATTATAAAATTGCTGTGCTTTATGTTGCTGGGGCTCACCTCCCGCAGCAGCAGTGTAAAACAGTGCTTCATGAATTTGGTAACCTTTCTCCCCCTGAAAATGTATGCTGAACTCTTACCAGTTAATTTCCTTAAGGCACGATCAAAAAACCAGATTCCTGGTGCAAAATGTCAAACATCAGACAAGATTGGTCATAGGAGGAAAACTGCAATGTTTAGAGGCTGGTGATGACAGGTTTAAAGATTATGGAGACGTAGAAAGTTAATTTACTCTGTCACAGAATGGCCCAAAGTTCTGGGTGTTTAAACTCTCACGGCTCCTCGTGCAGCACTGAATCCTCTTAATTCTTGCACAAGGTATCTTGACACCCTGGCTGTTGAGTTAAAGTTTTCTGTTCTTGATGTACCAATGGGAAAAAGAAAGTGCTGAAAAACTCCTAATGGTAAACTCCTTATCATGTCTTTGTGCACCTACAGAAGTGCTTCCCACTCCCTGCTGTTATTTATTTAGATTGAGACATTCCAGAAGGACTTTCAAACACAGAACCTTCATTTTCATTACCTAAGGCCACATAGAACATGACTGGGTATCATTCACCAGATTCATCAGGTCTATGGCTACTTGATGATCTGGCTTCACCAAAGAAGAAATTATTTAATCTGCCTGCACCTTGGTCCTCTCATGAGTCTGCTGATCCCAGCTTCTGTCATTCAGCTGGGTTATAATGAGCACCATGCACAATGCAGAGTGTTAGGTCAGTGGACAGCAGAGAGAAGTGTTCATGTTATGAGTCCTGTACCAAGTCTGCAGCCTGTCATAGCTGTGCCACTGCCTCCTGCCACATATGCACTCAATTTCCTTTTCCTGGCACTGTGTAGAGTGGGCAGTCCTTGTCAAATAGCTTGATTCATATTTCCTTTATCTTTGACAAAGATACGAAGAGAAGATGTGGATCTGGGTGTTCTTTCTTTTTTTAACCATAGCCAAGTAACAATTGTAGGCACATCTTTTATGATGTGATTTTTTTTCCTGAATCAAAAGTGAATAGAAAAAAAACATCAAGTGCAGCAATATGCAGGAGCATATCTGGATTTATTCTGCTGTGGAAATAAAATAGGGAAATAACACTCTCAGTGCAGTGTGTTATCAGCCTTCAAATTTCCCATGAGGAAATTATGTAAATCTCTATTCAGTCAAAGTCAACAGACTTGCAGGAGAGTCAAACAAGGGTAATTCCAGATGAATCAAACAAGAGTAATATGTGAGCTCTGTGGAGGAACATTCTGTCTGCCTTCCTGGTTGCAGGTGTTGTACACTGGAGGCTGTTTGGGGCAAGGGAAGGAAGAGCTGCACAGATAACCAGTACAGCTGGGAAACAGCTCCAAAAAGTTAGAAAAGAACAGCAGTAAATGTGAGTGTGGAGCTATCATTTCTGTGCTGTTAACTATATGCTTGTTAATGAAATGACATTTTAATACAGAAATGAACATTTTTTAAAGAAAAAAAATGTAAAAAGGAAAGAATCTGAGGAGTATTTAGAGGGACAAATACTGTGTTAGAGTTTTAAACCAGTAGGATTTCATAAAATCGTTAAATATATGTGTTTACCCAAACACATGGGTTTTGTACAAAGAACAGGTTCTGGTCAGAACTCCTCTCCAGCCCAGCAGATGATTTGTTAATAGGAGGGGTGTTCTGCATGCCTGGCTGGACGTTATGAAAGGGACTCATAGGGCACAGGATGGAAATTGTGAAGGAAGGTTTCTCAACAGCCCATTGAGAGCAGTGACCCAACACAGGCTGGAGAAAGATGCAAACAGGCGACAACAATACAGCTGAGGATTAGGATCTTTTGGCCCATGTGTTTCCTCTAGGTGAATAAAGAACTGAGCAGCTTAGCCACCTGTTTACTCAGCATTGCAGAGGGCAGCCAGCTTTTCATCATTGATTAGGTAACCAAAAACATGGCCAACACCTAACTGTGTGCTCATGCCATGCTGCCAGGGTGCAGCACAGGGCTCCTCTCACAAAAGGGTCATTGCTGGCAGTGATGACCATGTTCCTGTGGGAAATGATCCTCCATCCCTCCCTCTGGTCTCTCAGCTCCAGGCCACAGATCACTCCATGTGTTCTCAGTACATGGTAGACACTTCCTTCTGCTTTTCAAATCATTGTCTCTGCAATCTCTCTCCCCAGCACAGTTTCTAAGGGCTTCCCCTTTCTCAACGGAGGTCTGTTCATCACCACATTGTGAGAAGGTGTGAGTGGGGTCACCTCGTCCTTTGGAGGTATAGTCCCCAAAGCCATTGCCTCCTTGTTCTTTCTGCTCAGGAGGGATGAAATCCCCTTCCTGGACCCAAAGGCAAAGCTGCAGGGGAAAGGGCTGCTCTGGTCTCACCCACGCCAGCCATGCTGCAAAGAAGCGAGAAGCACCATGACATACTGAAAAATCTTTCCTGCTTGTATTTGTACATTCACACATGAGGGTTTTCATTCCTTTATTGTATTTATAGGCCCCCAGGCCTGGGAATATTGCTTTAAATGAGGGAAATGCTAACAGTTGAAGCTAAATCCCAACACCTGCTTTCATAATCTGTCGCTGTCATCCCTTTTCAGCTGTTTTCCGTTCTCCTTCACAACAGGCCTGCCCATTGTAATCAACACCCAGTTCTCATTGCCTTCATTGGCCAGGTCCAATCTCCCTGGAAAAGCTCTGCACCACTGACCATAGGGGCAAGGATAAAACAGGAAAGTCTGTGCGTGGTTGTTGGGCATCATTGCACAGTGTTTGTATTCTTCTCTTCTTTTGTTTGACTGCAGGTGGAGGCGTGGCTAACATCTCTTGAAAGAGGCCCATGTGCACTTTAATATTTCACTTGAGCCTCTTATATCCACAGAAGAGAATGACCTTTTAACTATGTCTCTTGTCTAGTTTCATTCTCATGGTCAATGAATCACACCACAAGCTTTGATTGACCAAGTGTGAAAATTGCACCATAAGGTCATCTCTGCCTTTGAAAAAGCAGCTGTTCCATTTTTTCTGTCTAATTGAGTTTGTCGTGCTGAGAAGAACATGAAGTTTCTTTCATATTTCAAAGTGATGAGTTCTTTGCATAATTTCAGTGAATCTGGAGTAGGAGAGGGACTTCTGCTTATTGCTACTTCATTCTCAGAGGAAATGTAGGAGGCTGATTTCATTATGGATGAAATGTAGCTCACACAGGCTGCTTTGATGGCATTCCTGCACCAACATGATGTGTGGTGATGAGGCCCCTGTATGTTTTACCTATTGCTGTCAGGCTGGCATTAGCTTGGACTGCTGCAGAGGCAGTGTTTGAATTCCCCTGGAGTAAAGAGCACCTGTGCAAGAGACAATTCTCCCATTCCTCTTTGGCCAACTAAATGGCAAAATGGTTCCTCATTATCCCATTTCCCTGCAGTACTGTTCAAGGGAGAATGGAGGAGAAAGAAATATAAGCAGAATCAAAACAAAAACACAACCAAAAAAAGAAAAAAACAATTCCAACCCCCTCAAAAAGCAAAGAGCTGTTAGAAGGCTCTCTCCTTCCCTGTTACTGTTAAGTACAGCCTTGAGCATCCAGCTTCCAGCAGGGAATAATCAAAGGGGAATGACAGAAACTTCTTACTGCTCTGCCTATACTTAGGCCAGTGGTGTCAAGGCAAGGCTAAGACTATGACTCAAGCCATTTTGAGATAAGGAAGCAAAACTGTTTCTCCTAGAGTCATAAAAGCAAGACAAGGTCAAAACCATGAAACCTTTATTTAGCTCATTAAATGAAAGCAATACAGGCTGTGTAAAACACTGCCTGCAACTTCTTTTTAGAAGTGAAATCTTCTTCTGCTGAAGCTGATGAGCCTCAGTTCCAGTGATTTTTATGTAAGGTTTCAGCCAGCTTTGCAGACTACAAAGTGAACAGCCTCCTGAGTAGAAAAGTACAGGTTTATATCTATGTGTGCAATAGTACTGTGCCTTCCCAGAAAAAGCCCTGTTACTGTTCAGAGAAATGCTTTCCACAGTCAGTACAGTCACTATTCTGATCAGCACTGTGCTTTATCAGCAAGGACATGAGGGAGATCACTGTGGAGCCAGCCTTAGAAGGGGCAATAGGTACTTACCAAGGTTCCTCTAGCCTCATTCTGCCTCCCGTTCCGGTCCAAAAAATTCTGGGAAGAAGCTTAAGCAACTGGATAAATGAGCTTTTCCTTGTGATATTCCTCATTTACTTTTTCTTTCTTTTTTTTTCTTTCTTTGAAAAAGAGATATTGCAAACCATGTAGATCATAATTTCTTAACAGCCACATTTTCTCTACTAGCAACTTCCTTGTGAAAATAATTTAGCTCCTGATCCCTCCCTTGGAAATGTCCCAACTTCAGTGAGGAGGCACTTCAGGGCCCAAGCTACACAGAGACCATCAGAGATGAAGAGCACCAGATCCTGTTATGGTTTTATGCTGTCACAATAAACCTATACGACTTTATTATTGTCCTTAGCTTAGATTCTTCATCTGTGTTCAGTTGTAATGCAAGTGGGAAGCTGTATCAGGGATGTGGAACAGGCTACTAATTTCACCCTGATGCTTTTAGCCACAGCATCACCACTGAATTCTCTAGAAGTTTACTAGAAGGACTGAATGCTGCTGGAATCTTTTTTCTTAAAATAATATGAACTTCCAAAGTCATTGCATTCTGGTGATGATAAGCTTTGCTCCTCATTAATAGCTAAAACAAGCCCAAGCTTTAATCAAAGGTGCATTAACTCACATCCTGTTGTTTGGCTCTACGATTGCAAAACTAAGATGACTGAGCACAATGTGACAACATACATGCTTTAGTAAGCACTGCTGCCAACTGTTCTTGGCATAAAAGGAGTTGACTCATCCTGAAAAAGGCCTCTGTTCCTTAAAACAGGGGCAGAATGCAAATGCCTGCCTTGCTGACCATCAGCCACATCATTACCAGTGCTGCTTGTGGAGCACCAGTGCACACTCTCAGCAGGGATCTGCAGGAGATGTGTCCTGTTAAGCTGCTGTATGGCAGTAAGATGAAATCACTTGATTGATCAGATAAACCCGTAGACTACGAGTATGCCTAGTGCAGACCACGAGTGTTTTGGGAGGTCTGTCTGTGTAAACAATCTGTCTGAGCTGAGCTCATTCTTTCTGGAAAGTAAAATACGGTGTACTCATTTCATTGGTTCCTTGGGGATGTGCACTCCATTATCCTAACCTTGAAACTACCAGGTGTCAGGAGACAGAAAGCATGTAAGGGAGAAGAGCAGTTTGTTTGTGGGGAAGGATTACTAATGAATGTTGTTCTCCTGAAAAGGCTTGCTCTAGACACTGGATACATTGCTTTTCATTTCTTTGTAATCTTAGCTAAGTTATACTATGTGAGAGAATAGATTTACGTTTTCCCACTCGGTTTTATGCAAAGGGGATGGCAACTATTCAGTTTTTGACTGATTTTCCTTCATTATTTCATGTCACAAGAGGCTACAAATGTAAGATGATAACGTAGAAGATCTGTAACTGCACCTGTGCTAAGTGCTGGGTTGAGCTGGATATGGCACACATAATCCCCCCATGCATACAAGCCCTGTAAAGATATTCTGGAGCTGTACAGCATCCCTTTCTTCCACGCTTTAATACAGGTAATTGTTCTGAATAATACAACCCTAAGTTAGAAGCAGAGAGCTAGAAATGATCCTCTGTCGTTCTGTAGAGTTGCACCCAAATCCCTGTCTTAAACATTGGAACAGATGTGATCTTCATCATGGGCAAATCCCGCTGTCACTCTGTGAAAGATCTGTTATTCTGCATAATAATAATGACTGTACTAATAATATATAAATTCTTAGTGGATTTGAGACACTAAAGAAAGGAGAAAAAAAGAAAAATAAGGAAAAAAAAAAAGAAAGAAAGAAGAAAAAAAGGAAGAAAAAAAGAAAGAAAAGAAAAAAGATGGAAAAAAAAGGAAGAAAAGAAGCAAAAGATATGGGAAAATAAGAATGTAGAAGAAGGAGACAGAGAAGAAGAATGTAGAAGAATGAAGAAGAAGAAGAAGAAGAAGAAGAAGAAGAAGAAGAA
>VZSR01003812.1:6169160-6201127 GCA_013398615.1 Brachypodius melanocephalos | reverse complement strand
AAAGAAAGAAAGAAAGAAAGAAAGAAAGAAAGAAAGAACCAGATAAGGATCCAAATGTAATTTGGTTAAAATGAGAATTGCCTTTCTCATCCTAGACCCTTCTTGGATTCAGGGCAGCCTTTTTCCACAACCTGGACTAGGATGACTCAGTAAACCTTTGCTAACCTTTCCTCCCTTTCCCCCTCTGCTCCATCATCCCAGCAGGAGGAAGGCTTAGTATCATGGGCTTGGTGCAAACAGTTTTTCACATAAAAGATCTGAGACTGGGAAGTGGCAAATGGCTGGGCACTCATCCCACTGGCCTGGAGCAGTGTTGTGCTGCAGAGCTCAGATAACGAGTGACTGCATTTAAAGGCACTAGTTTCTTAGACAGATTTTGGTTAGTGCTCCTTATTCAGCTGGCAGTACAGGGAGAGACTCTTGGATGAGTCCCACAGGAGCTGAAGTGTTACTCACTCCTGCTCTTTCTGGCAAATCTGGTGTTTGGGCCTTTGAGCTCATTTTTTTTGCACTGCCACGTGTTTTTGAACCCATACATGCACCTTTTGAACAATGACTAGGGCAGGCTGACTTCAGTAGGTCAGGTTGATCTTTTCAGACTTACCTTTCCCCCAGGTAAAAGTAACTGCAGCATCAAACAAGAAAATGGATGGAGAACAGAAAAGAGGACTGCAGGCACTGAGATGTCTTTATGGCAATTTATAGGAATTTTGTGGCAATATACAGGAAGAGTTGGTAGCTGGTGAGGTTGAGCATGATGTTTTTTTAAAATTGAATGCTGTACTCTGCTTTTGCACTCATGGCATACCACTGCCTGAGGGTTTGGCAAGAGCAGGCTCTGCAGCAGTGACCCAGGACAGGCAAATATGGCTTGTTTAATAAAGAGTCATGTCTTGAACATGGGTACTTATCCTGCATGCCATCATGCACCTGCTGGGCAGTGTGATCATAGGTATATAGACTCCCGGAGAATTTTCTCTAATTCAGGCCAGAGTCCAGGCAGCTTTTCACCAGAACCCACAGGATGGCCAACCTCAGCCTCCTTGTCAAGGCCAGGGCCATTCTGGCCCCTTCAGCCCTCCCAGCAGAAATGCACACCAAGGCTTGGGATGGGTCTCCTGGGAGAGGCCTCCTGCACTGTGATTCCTGAAGGGCGCAGAATGCTCTGTCCCTGGCAAAAGTGCAGAGTCAACCTGCTGGTACAGAAGTGTTTGGGGAGGGCTGGTGCAGCTTTCTGGATGATTCAGAGGTGTTGACATGCCATGGTGGCAGGTTGGGATTGATCTCCATAGCTGCTTGCCCTGTCTTCCTCCAGAGAGGCATGTCCCTGAAGCAGGGGTGACAGGAGGGCTCATGAGTCAGCTCCTAAACCACCAGAGCCCTCGGTGCAGCGTGTTATGGGAAGTGCCATTGACCTGGGGTCACACCATGAAGCTCTACTGTAAACTGCAGCTGTGTAGGAGCTGATTCACATCCCTTTCGTCTGTTCTGATGAAACTTTCAGGAACCACTTCTGCGTCTTTCCCTCATCTTCTGTTGTCTGGGAGTCAACCTGAAATCAGGGATCAAATGCTCTCGCAGAAGCAGGAAAGGATGCTTCAGAATGCCTGCTTGAGCAAAGGTGTTTCTTTTTCTTGGTCTAATTGTCCTTGTGTCTGTCAGTCTGGCTGCTGGGTTGTGACCCAAAATGGGCCTGATGGGTGAGCTTCAAAGAAGTCCTCTGTGCATTAGAGAGTGTCTTTCCGTTAAACAAAAACAGATGTGCAATCCATCCTTTGAAATTTCAGTCCAAGAGTTGCTTTTTTGGGCATTTCTCTGTGCCTTGAGGGATGGACGTAGCAAAGAGAAATGGTCTGATTCTCTTCAAACACAATAAATTTCCAGACACTGTGGTGTAGCGGTGAGTACAAAACCCAACATTTTTTCTTTATTCTTGATTTTAGAATGATATTCAAAGACCTCAGCTGACAAGAACCACACACTTCACAAGAACACAGTGGAAAACCATCTCTCTTACAAAGAACTTCAAGCTGATGGTCAGTAAGAGCATTAATACTTCATATTAATAAATTTCTGCAGGAGGAAGGAACCAAACCACACAGAGGAAGGAATTAGCTTATCTCATATGATAGGTATGATCTCATACCTAGTTTGGCTAGTCAAAGAAATTAGCTCTTTTTGATGATGATTTACCTTAAGTTTAGATCAATCTTGTCAGTGCCTCTCCACTAACAGGGGAGGAAAACCTACTTGACTCCAATAGACCAGGTCAAATGGTCTAATTTTTAGGTGGAAAAATTCCAGTGAAATTAAACAGCCTTGTTTTCATTTTCACTGCAACAGGGCTAAATCAGGGCATCAAAAACCGAAGTAAGTGCCATACTGGTGAGAAAAAACCAAATCAAATCACCAGGTGAGGACACTGATAGGGGAAGTTTTCAATGTAAACCAGCTAATACAGCTGTTCACTTAACTTAAAGAAGGGTGGATGGAGCCTAGAGGAAAGAAACAAAGATACTCCAGAAAATATAACCCACTTAAAAAACAAATTGAAAGAACAGGCACTGCGCATCCCAGATGAGGAAAATCTGAAGGAAATGTAGGCTGCAGTCATCAAATAGTAAAAGATAATCATAAAAATGGTGGTGGTTGATTTCTTGCCCCACCCATATTCTGCCTTAGGTGAACAAGGAGCAAGAAGATGAGATTACAGTAGAGGAAATAGAGCACAGATGTTGGAGCTGCAGAGTACTTCAAGAGGCCAAGGAGCTTTAATCACTGGCAATTCTTAATAATGAGATCTTTTCAACCCTATATTCTAGGAATCTGTGATATCACCCACTTCATGGTGAACAAACACACATGACCAAGTGCCTGGAATAATTTTCAGAAAAGAGCAATTTTTCAGCAACGGCAAATCTTCTTGCTGGTTGCTCTAATCTTTGCCAGAACTTAGATCTCTATCCCCTCCACTCCCATATTTCCCTAGTTGCCAAAAAGAGTGATTTGGCCTAGCTTGAAGCCTGCATTTTAGCTTAGAGAGGTCACACACTGCTCATACTGTCCATGTGCAAATGGTGGCCTTTGAGACTTTTTGGCAGAGCACTTGGCAGGCAGTGCAGAACCTCTCCATCTTGGGGCTCAAGTTCTCCAGAATCATTTCATCATCTCTTCAAGCAAAATAAAAGCAATTCTGGGGGTGGGGCTGAGGAGTGGTTGTTAAAATCTCCCTTTCCTCAGTGTAAGCAGCGTCTTTATGAGGACAGCGAAGTACTACCAGCTGGAGAATTAATTTAGAAATTTCCTTTTATGGAAGAAGCCTTTTTCTAACACTACCAAAGAGAAGCTTTTAAAGAACAGCTCTAATTTGAAAAGCTTACTGTTTCCTTTTAGGCTGTAGATTCAGCCTAAATAAAGAGCATCTTCCCATTGCAGTGCAGACATTTTCAAGTGCACTGACAGCAACAGGGAGATTTTGGTTATCAGTGAATCTGTCTGTGTTTCATGCGCCTAACGAAATAATTTTGTTGTTCAACATTAAACATCCGTATCAGATGGGAGGAATCTAATTCTCCTCGCTGGGGACAGATCCAGCTGTGCCGGTGGATGGCAGGAAGGGGGCAGGGAGAAACAGGGCGAGCTGTGTGATTGAATGGCCACAGCTCCGTGCAGCTGAGGGGGCTGTGCAGGATGCAGCAGGGATGCTGATGTGAGGAGGGGAGGCTCCAACCACCTCCACTCCCTCCCTCCCTCCTCAGCACATCTGTACCTGGCTGGGAGCCCTCAGGAAACCCACCTGCTACTCACACATAGAAACACTGCTTGTTTTGTGCACTCCTGTGCTGGTGTAGGAATCCTGCTTCTAAAGACAACACACTAGATTTTATTTGGGATTCTCATTTTGCCAAGAATCGGTGGTTTGCTTTTGATTTTTCTACAGGTCACTTATGCCTGACTGTCTCAGCCTGCATTTTGCCTTTTATTTGCCATTAGGCTAGTGTTTTCACAAACTTTGCTGGTTTGGGACCTAGTGACAAATTTAAGAAGTGTCTATCACCCAGAACTCCAGGTGACATCAGCTGTGTCTGAGTGGAACAGAAACTGGGGCTAACCCACACAAGAAGCTTACAGGCTGTGTCAGGTCTGATCCCTGCTATATTCTTAAGGCCCTGTATCTCTCCAGCCCTAGGTGATGCTGCCATCTCCTTCCTGATTCATGGAAGACCTGGATTCAGACAGCCAAAACATTTCCTTTGGATTGATCTGGAATGATTTCTTGTGGGCTGGCACAGGCACAGCTTTCTGCTATGCCTTAGCCTCATGTTGTACACATTTTCAACTAAAGCAACAACCTGTTTCACAGGAGTTCTGGTCATCTAATCCGTGCAGAGGATCACTGTCCAATTTCCATTCTCCTAAGGAAGGTTTTTTTTGCTCTTTTCACTCTGTGTCAACAAACCATGAACTTGTCAAATTCTGCTGCTTCACTGTAATTACAACGTGGGCATGAGAAATTATTCACAGCCTCAAAGGCAGAGATGTGCCTCCATAAATACATTTGTCAAACTGACCACAAGCTGGCAGGCAGGCAGTACCAGTGCCAAAAAATATTTAGCAGGTGCAAGCATGCCAGCCACTTCTGGTATGCAGCATGTTTCTTTAGCTAAAGTAGATGGCTCTATGTGCTGTTTCAGTATCTGTGGACAATTCTCTCATGTGCTTCTGTTTATTTGCCATGGTATTTTGACCTATGCTACACAGAGCTGCACTTTAAAGCCAAGTACCTCACAGACCCATTCTCTCTTCTCTTTTTTCACTTCTTCCTCAGCTGCAAAGTTGGTACTTTTTATCTTTTACCAAGTGTTTGGAACCCACTCTAACTTCAGAGAATGGAACATTTTATGTAAAGAGGACTGAGTTCATGCTAAAAGGCAGAGTACCAGCAAGAGAGCAAACTGGCCCACCAGACAGACCCAGTGGAGACAGGGATGGGGAGGAAAAAAGCAATGAAGAGTCAGGATAAGAAATAGATGAAACATAAGTGATTGCAGCAATACATCTTCTACAATGTAAAAAAAAAATCATTCTTGATAGTGAGGGGGAATCTTGATTAAATGGCCACAGAGGAAAGAAAAAAGGGAAAAGACATTGAGACAAGTCAACAAGAAGCATAAAGCCATGTATATGAGACTTGTTCATCAGTATTCTTTATATATCAATATATTTATTTAAGCAGGTTGGTTGTGTTCAGTCTTTTTTTCAGCCTGGAAAGAGAAGGACAGAGGGCTATTAGCTAGGCTAACAAATGGGTGTGGAGCCTGCAGAGCACTGGCTTTGAGCATATTCCAGCCTCTGAAGGCTTCACACACATACACTGAGATAATGAGATGCACGTGAAAGGTTTTGTTCTGATTTGTTTTGGTTTGTGTTTTTGCTGTTAATATCAGTGATTTGCTTTGTCTTCTCGCAAGCCCAAGGGATTTTTGACACCCATATGCCAGGTTTGCTCCTAGTGTGAAGAAGATAAGGGGTAGGAAACCCAGGAAACAATGGCAGAGAGCCAGTCATAGAGCCAAAGCAAAGGAAGTGGCATTAGAAGCCATAAAAGTGGGATGTGACTGTAGACAGCACCAAATCCAGCTTGTCTGAATCCAGATCAAGCTCATCTGAAATGCTCACAAGTTGCTCCCTGGTAGTTTTAATGCCTGGAGTCACTAAGGCTGAAATTCACTGGGCACTTTAACATGGTATAAGATAACTCCCTTTCTGAAAGAAACTGATTCTGTGCTTTTTGGATGTTTCCTTTCTCACATGGAGCCAGCAGGAAGAGAGAAGTGGGAACAGAAGAGGAATATTTGGAAAACATGAAAGGTACTTTGTTCAAATCCCGATCCAATTCTGACCAGCTTGTGAATGAGACATTTGCTTCATCTACATGTCTCTCATCCTATAAAATTGGAGAATAACACCTGGCTTGACAATTTTTTAAAACTGTTTTATTATAATATTGGTTGAAAGACGCTCTAGTTGCAGTTTTCCTTCGTGAAGAAAGGACAAGACTGATAGCCTTGTGCCACTGGATCTAAAACCAGAGTCAATGATCCTCACAGAAATAAACTGAAAGCATGAATGAATAAACAGGATTGCAGCAAACTGGGGAATATTGGAAGAGCAGAGTTCCTGTTTTTGCTTAGACCAGACTGCAGAGGCCTGGCTAATGTCAGCTCTTGGCTCATGACTGCACCTCGCTCACCTCCTCCCCATCCTGCAGCAACAAAACCCTCTTGGAAGCCTCGAGTACAGCACATTATGGGGACATCTGTCAGAAACTACCCCCAAGCTGTTGTGGATGAATGTCAGATGGGTGAGGTTGGTCACAGTCAATAAAAATGAGTGGAAGGTAATTTAATCATTCCATGAAGAGAAGCACAGAACAAAGCTTTCCTTCCTGCACATGGGGTCTGTAAAAAGCCTTTAGAGCCAGGCAGCCCCATTCCCCTCTGCAGCATGTCTCTCAGGGGCAAGATTCCCCTTCTCCCCCTCCCACCTTCAGGCTCATTCCCATCAATCTGTCATTCCTTCTGTTCAGCAGCCCGGTGCTGATGGGATTTGGAGGGAAAAGCACCCAGCCTTGGGAGTGGGGAGCTGCACATCAGTGCTCACAAGAGAACCTGAAATTGGGCTTCCCATTCCCTGTCCAAAGCCCCTCACCAGCAGGATGCTGCACAGAACTTGACCACGAGGCATTCTTCCCAAAGCTTGCTGGGAGGAACACCAGAAACACTCCTGGTGTCAGGCAGAGAGACTCCATGGGAGGATTTTTACAGGCTGCTGTTACACTCAGATACCTGCAACCCACCTAAACTGATGTGCAAGTGCTCTTTGAACCCTTTTCTTGTTATCTGCGTGGCTTTGATAACATCAGTGGGTTTATGCCCACCTAGCTTTTCCTTTTATGAATACATAAGATACAGAAGACATTTTTACACAGTGCAATTAATGTCACCTATGCCAGAAACTGGAGTGACATAATTACTGTAACAAAACCCCCATACTTGTTTCTAATTTTAATATTGCCGAATCTCTGTCTGTAAATTGCATATTGTGATGTTTGGAGCACGTATCACTTTTTAAAATTATGCTAGTGTTCACCATTGGCATTTATAAAATTTTTCTATACAATTACTATTTTTCCATCCCACTCTGAAGGCTGCCTAAGAGCTACACATTCCCTTGTCAACATTTCTGGAGCAAATGTGCTCCTCTATTTCCAAAGACCACGGCAAAGCCTGCTTCAGAAAGTTTGTATGTGGAATCTGGTGAATATTTCACAGATGTGGAGCAGGACCTCCCTATCAGCCATGGGATCTGACCAGATGAAATTTATAACATCTGCTGTTCCCAGTCAGGCACAGCTTTCTGTTATTCCAGCTGTTGCTGAGCATGCATTAAGCACTTCCAATTAGTTCAACCTCCTCCTAATGTTACAGCAGCTCGTTTTTTTGCTGCCAGAGAAATATTTTTTCAGACCTAAAAGATTTATTTGTAGCTGTGATGTTGATACACCCTGTAATGGGCTTTCAGATTTTAGGCCAAAATACCAGAAGCCCCAACTGTCAATAAGAGTAACAGATCACATGGCATCACCCTTCTCCAGAATCCAGAGTGCTATAAACGGGTAATGAATTCCCTCTTCCGCACTTAGGAAGAATGAATAATGGAAAGGATTAAGACTGGAAACAGCCTGCTGTAAATTAAGATGGAGAAACCCAAAGCTTTTGTCCTGGGATCTACTAAACAATGCTGCTCAGTATCAGCTACTTTTAGCTGATGTATGTTTTCCTTCAGCTCCATGGAGTCCCTGCCATTGTTCCTTGCTGCAGCACACATGCAGGGCTCATTTTACTGTGGTACTTCAGTTCAGAGGGCTGTGGGTTGGAGGGATTTAAAGCACTGCTGGTACAGACCTTTCAGCAGTGTCCCCCATCCCTAATTCAGTGTGACACTCCCTCCCAGTGCTTCACAGCATCACATCTCCCAGAGGTTTTGCTGGTTAGAACCTGTGGCCAGCGGCACTGTGAAAACTGTGCCTTTGATTTAGAGGGACATGAAGACTTTTAATAAGGTCATTTTTTCTTGTTAGCGTCTCTGTCAAGAGAATGAGGCATCACATTTTAATGGCCAATATATTTTGTTAATTATGGCATTTCATTATTTTGCTCTGACCTTGTCAACAGCCAACATTTTGATTGTGTGTATGCATTAAATGCATTAATGCCTCTCTTTCTAATAATCCAAACTGTTGAGCAGGGGTTCAACAGCCAGGCAGCGACTCTGTGGAATAATGAAAAGATCAAAGCAGTGCCATGAACTTCCCCAGTCTGTGTAGCATGCAAGGCAATCACTTTGCAATATCTCATTTCTGTGACAGCAGCTGGAGGAGGGCACCAGCCACCTCCCTGCATAGAGACCTGCACAAAGAGCAGCAGAGCAAGCTTCAGCAGTTGTCACTGGCACTGTGGCAAACACAGCAGCACAGGTGGCACAGAGACACAAGGTCAGAGGATGTGGCCCTCTGCGCATGGTCAGGGAAATGGGAACACTCTCCCCGATGTGGGAGAATGGAGTAGTGTGCAGGGGGCTTCTTACAACACAGCTGCACATCTAAAATAATTCTGCTTCAATTAATTACTTTGTGTCCTTCTCCCTGCCTGTGTCCAGATCCTCTTCTCCTTTGTCAAAACCTGAAGCAAAGAAAATCCCTGAAAAATCTCAAGAACTATTGTCCTTTTTTTAGTAGTACTTCTCTGAAAGTGCACTGATTTGTTCACTTTTTGCCTGAGGATATTTTCTCCTGATAATTCTTCTCCATTTTCCTTTGTTTTTGTCTCTTATGCTGGGGAAATCAGTGCCACTTTGATAAAGTGTGAAGTTGTGGTGGGTTGTCAATAATTCACTGGATCCTTTGGTCAATGTGGCTCATTATCTGTGTGGGAGAGGTGGTATCTTCTTCCTTGCACAAGTGTCTTGTGGGGAAAAAAGCCAAACACATCTAGCATCTGTTATGCTTTCCTTCCCAGTGTTTGGGATTATAAATAGCTATTAGCACACATTTTTTCTGCATTTTTTTACTAAGTACAAACAGGCAAACACAGAGACCTGTCTGTCGGTCTCACTTACTTCAGTCTTACTGGACTAATTGAAAATGAAGAAATGGAATGACGATGTTAAGGTTATGATTAAGCCAGAATCTATAAATCAATGGGTTCAAATTATCCAGCCAGTAAACTCATCACTTGTGTAATGAAATCATGTTGTGGAGTTGACACTAGAAGCAATGGGGTTGCATTGGTTTGTCTTCAGAGACAGGTGTGTGGTGGAGTCACCTTCCTCCCAGTGTCAGCCCACCAGCAGTGATGGCTCCTATGGTGGGTGCCCTGAGCCTACTGAGAGAGAACCACGGACATGAAAAACCCAAAGCAACGCAGCACCAGCTTCAATTCAGTTTGCACCCGTTTCCTTAGAGCCTGGCCAAGGGATGGTGCCTGGCTGGTGAAAGAGCTTTGCATGGCTTTGCACAGCCAACAACTCCAACTGTCTCTGTTAAGGTGTTTTTGCTCCAGTTTCTCCCTTTCCATAAAACAATACAAGTTTTCCCCAGCAATGAATCAATCAATGCCTGTAGTAGCTTTTGTATAATGTTGCCCTTTCATTCAGAAGCTAATGGTTGGCATGATGGCACCTAGGTGTTTATTTCTGAGAACAAATCCAGAGGACACATTGATAACTGTTTCTCTCCTGCTTCACCTTTGCCTTTATAGGGATTGATTCTTGTTACATTGAGCCCATTTTTAGAGAGGCTTCCAATCTTCAGTGCTCTGCCCTTTGTGTAAGTCATGCCTGGTTACAGGTTCTTCTCAGATGTCACTCATCCCAGTGGTCCTCTCTCCTCATCTCACCTGAAGTCAAGAGCAGAGATTTCTTGGCTGATGGAGCTCTGCAGTGACTGCACCAGGCTGAGTGTCAGTCCTCAGTGTTAGTGTGGCCTCTCCACCTAAGCTGGCTCTGCCACTGCCCCATGGCTGGGATCAGTGGCACAGCAGCAGCTCTGTGGGGACAGAAGAGCCAGCAGCAGGCAGGTGTGGGGCTCACAGGGAGCAGGTGAGGAGTAAGGGCTGTGTTGGTATGGCTGGGTAGCAGAACAAAAGCAGAGCCTGGAGGAGGTTTGTGCTGCCCATGCTGTGGTGGCCATGTCGTGATCTGGCACGAGCAGTTTCCAGGGGGCAGAGAAATGTGAGTGGAGCTGGAGACAATCCCTCCTAGCCCGTTCCTCATTCTGAAGTTGTGGTGGAAGTGCTGTCCAGGAATGCAGGGAAGAAGATCTTCTGGGGCCATCAGAGCCCTCACAGCACCTCTCCATGCAGGATAAACAGCCTTTTGTCCAATATCCTGCACCACCTGTCCTGTCCCTCAGTATGGCCTGAGTCACATTTTATATCCAGTGACTATCCTTTAGTTCCCTCTATTATTAGTTTGGTTTATTTTGGTTTGAACCATGATGCAGAACTCATATCTGCCTTGGGAGTGTCCTCTTTCCACCCCATCCTCACCACTCCCCCAACAGCTGTTTGTAATCTCCTTGTTTTGTTTTTAATCTCCTTTTGGGGGTAGGGTGATACTATTCACCACCCTCTCAACAAGAGAGCTATTGCCAATGCAGGGGTATGTGTTACTTGCATTCATCATGAGGAGGAGCTATGCAGAGCCAAATACAGGCTTGGGAGAGGCAAAAATCATTCCAGCCCAGCAAATGAGTCAGGTTATTGTGAGGGAAAGTGGCACTGTGCTGATGACAACAGCACATGAGCAGTACTGTAGAAACACAACTAAAGTATTCCCTTGTGTGTACTGGTAAAAATCTGGGGCACTGTAAGCAAAAGTTACTTCTCCAAGAAGGAAAAATGCCAAGTCCTGTGGGTTGGGAGAAACAACATCCCCATGCAGCAATACGTGCTGAGGGTGGATCAGCTGGAAGGCTGCTTTCCTAAGAACCCTGGAGTCCTGCAGAACAGCATGAACACTCAGATTGCCCTCACAGCAAAAAAAAAAAAAGCACCAGTCTTACTCTGGACTGCATTAGGAGAGAGGTGATCCTTCCCCTTTGCTTAGTGGTGGTGAAGCCTCTCCTGGAATGCTTTGTCCAGTGCAGGGTTCCCCAGTACAAGAGAGGCATGGTCACACTGGGGACAGTCCAGTGGAGGGCCACCAAGATCACTGTTATCCTGAGCACCTCTCCTGTGAGAGCTGGAACTGTGCAGCTTGGGGAAGAGGAAGCTCGGGAAAGGAGATCTCATCAATGTGCACCTGATGGGAGAGAAGGAAGGGAGAGAAACACTTAGTAGCGCCCAAAGATACTACCTTGGGTGGTCAACACTGACACAGCTTATCCATGGGGGTTGTGGAGTATCCATCCTTGCAAAAATTCAAAACCCAACTCGACGTTTCCTGGAACAGACTGATCTAGTGGTTTCTGCATGATCAGGTGGGCTCAGACCCAGATGACTTCCAGAGGCCCTTCCAACCTCAGCCTCTCTCTGGTGCCAGGTTTCTACCTGCCTGCCAGAAGGGGCTTTTGGCACAAGCCATAGAAGGTTTCATTATTTTATACTAATTATTTCTGTCCTTATGTTCCTGTAATCACTTTCTTCATTTATGCTTTTTCTAATTTTGCCATCAGATGGGCTGGTACAAAGGTGCTTTAAAAAAGGTCTCCACCAATAAAGACAAAAAAAAAAAATACACACCTCATTTCTCAGACAAGATAACTAAAATGCCAGGCTCTGAGGGCATGCTTGGAAAATGTGAGGCCAGAAAGCACTATTGCAAAACTTACACAGAGTATACCTGCTTGACAGCTCTGCAGAGCTTATTCAGGCAAGGACCATGTCCAAATCAGCAGCATTTTGCCAGAAAAAGGAGTAGGTCCTTGCAGTCATTTTTCAGCATAGCCTGACATTAAAACTTCTTTAGATAATCTGGGCTGCCATGTCACTAGACATTCTGAACCAAGTAAGTGATTTTCATGCAATAAAATCCCATTGACTTCAATGAGTCAGGGAAGAAAAATCCCACACTTGTTTTAGGGGCTTTAAATTCTTTTTCAGCCTGAAAGAACATGAGCACTGATGTTTGCTCTACTTAGAGAATGTGCAGTAAATCTACACTGAAAATGTCATTTCTGCAGCTGAAACATAGCAAGCAGCAGAAGCAACTGCAATTGTGTGTGCTGGGGTTCCCTCCACCCTCTACACAACTTGGTTACTTGATTTGAACAAGAAATTGCACTTAAGTAAATATGACAGCAAAGGTTTTGACAACAGGTACAGTTTTAGAAAGAAAAGAGGGAGGAGATGGGAGCGGAACAGAGAGGAAGGAAGGAGGCAGGAGGAGAGAAAGAGATGGAAGGGAGGGAGTGGAATAACAGCTGGATATTTCTTAAAGCAACAAGACAAGGGTTTTAACACTAACCTAAGAATCCATTTTATGTAGGTATTTTCCACTACACAGAATGTGATTTTGAAGATGTGTTAACGTTGCAGTAGCGATATTCCAGTAGTACGTTCATGCCATGTAAAGTGCTGAACATCTCCTCCTCCAGGTGATGGGAGAGAGCACAAAATCTGCTACCACCACCAGTTCTGTTCGTATTTGTATGAACTAAAAGCAGGGACAAATTAAAAACAGAATGTCTTGAACCTCAGAAAAACAGAAAAATAGAAAAAGTCTTTAAAAAGTAGTAGAATAAGCTAAGGCAGATTCACAGTCAAAATTAATCTTGTACTATGGTAAAAAGATTGCCACTAGAAAAGACAGCCTAGGGTTGCTGCTGGATCTTGTCCAGGGTTTATTTCCAAATGTGTCAAATTGATCAGCTTATACATTTAGTAAAGCCTTTGAATTAAAAACCAATCAATATTTCAGTTTCTTCTCAAAGTTAAACAGTGTTCTATACCGATAAAGAAAAATAAGTGTATATGTTAGATATGTCTGGTCTATCTGAGATTGGGCAAAATGTAAAAATTTCTATGCTAGAGTCATTAAGGAGGAATATTTTAAAATTAAATATTAATATAGTTTACTCTTTTAGAGGAATATTCCTTTTAGGGGAATAATCTCCTCTGGCATCCTTATTCTGTCTCTTAGAATAATAAAAAAAATGGGTATATGTACAAGCTAACAGCTTTTGTTAGTCAATATAAGCATCCAGAAAGCTGGATATTTACCAGACTCTTCTAAAACTGGGAAGAGGGAAAGAATCTCTAGAAGAAATGTTTTCCAGACTCTGTAATTAAATCACCCTTTTCGACAAGACCTATGGGTATTACTTGCTGCTGTATATAAAGAAGCTCATGACATCACTGATACCAAGGCTTGCTGTCAGAGATGTGAATGCACCATTTATTAAAGAAGGTAAAGCCAGAGAAAAGAGGTTGAGCTAAATCACTTCTCCTGGAGTCTGATTTATGTTAGTGACTGGAAGCTCCTGCTGGTTGTGTCAAACCTCTTGCCACACTGGCTCTGCAAAATGCAGGATTTGTTCCCAGATGGACAGGATGGTTTCAGGGAGGTGGGTCAGAGCTCAGCTATGCTTCAAGACACGTTTTCAGTGTGTGCAAAGCATTCGCTCCTTTTTACTAAAAGTTGTATAGTATTATATTATACATATTAAAAGAAGCTGAAAGACAGCACACTAATCCATTTATCCCAGTGTCTGGAGCTGTATTAAATCAGCAGGCAGCCCCCCTGTTTGCCCTGTCGTTGGTGACATGCAGCCTCCACTGCAGTGGTTGCTAATGGTGACTGCTGTAGCTCAGGAAGATCAAGGCACATCGAATTGCTGTTCCACAGCTGCACTTGCTCATCTGCTTCAGGGCTCACAGTCCACTAGATACTGGCTTTGAGGTCATTGAGAGAAATATTTGCTTTTCTTTCTTTGTTCTATTGGGATTATCTGCTGGCTCTTCCAAATGATCATCATGTCACATGGTGGAGAGAACAAAATAAACCTGTGACTCCAAGCAACCATGGAGCGATCTGTCTTTTTCAAGGGTGATTTAATAAGGGGTAGGAGCCAAAAAAAAAACATGCAAACCCCTCATTTCTGAGGCATGGGGAAAGGTTGATGGTGGTGTTCCAGGGCACTCCTACTTCCACAGGAAAAAGGTCTTTGCTCAGTCCTGTCACCTGTTCCTTGCTTGATCATTGCCCTGTGTCCAGAGCTGCTATGAGATTAATTCTTATGAAATTGCTTTGGGTCCTAAAACTTATTCCAGAAGCACAAGGTAATATTGTTTCTGTGTCATATTAATGAAAGAAGCACATGGGTGATGCATCCAGCAGCACAAATGCCTTACTGTGTTTGACTTAGTACACCCTCAGTCCTGTGTTAATGATTTTAGTGGTTTTCTAAATGCTAGTGATGAAAAAATTCTCTCTTCGCTTTTTTTTTTTTTTTTTTTTTTTTTTTTTTTTTTTTTTTTTTTTTTTTTTTTCAGTTACAGAGCAAAATTCAAAGTATACTTTCATTCAGCCTTCCCTTCTGTCACACAGCCAGGGTCTGAGGAGTGTTTGCTGTTATTTGGAGGTGTTATGTTGCACAGTATTGACACAGCCTAAGAACCAGTACAGGTGCTGTCTACTGGCAGGAGAGGTTTTTCTTACTTTACAGCAAAGACATTTACACTGGGGCTTACTGAAGAATTTAAGAGGGTTAGGTGCCCAAATCCCACAGCAGTTTAGGTGGAACTGGGGGCCTTGCTGCCTCTGGTTCTGCTGCACAACATGGTACATGCATGAATGCACTTCACTGATGTCACCAGCCACGTGTCCCCAGATCAGTGACAGCACTTGAAATAGTGGGTTGACCTCTTCCTGATCCAGAGCCTTTTTGCTCTGGTGAATTCTTCTGATGCACTCAGCCAGACATAAATCATCTGTAGGGCCTTTGCACTGCTTCTTTCCACTTATTTTTTTCAGTGTGGACAAGTGTGAGGGAGGAGGAGAGACAGAGACTGAAGGATTCAGGAATGTTTGGGTAAAGGATAGACCAAAGCAAAAGTGACTCTGCGGGGCAGATCTGGGGGAGCCAGGGCAAAGCATGATTTCAGAGCCAGGTAAATGAATATTTTATGAAGGCAGTGGTCCTTCCTCTGTAGGGCTATGGATTTCATAACATGTTAGGTACACTTTGCTATCCATATACTGGCAGGCTCCTGGGTGAGAGAACAACACCCTTAACTGTGCTTAATTAGTTATAAGAGGCATCAGAGAGTGAATGAAGAATATTTTCAATCTGATACCATCTGAAATACATGTCCAGCTGATGGTAATTTATGCATATTCTGCCTCAAATTGCTTCACACATTGTAAAGCATAGGCAAAGGTGGGAGGCTGAAGTGTGGGGAGAACGTGATTAAGGGAGGTGAAGTGCTGTGTCCATGGGTTTGTGTGATGCCCCTCTCTCTGCCAGCACCTTCATGCCAAATTAGTGTCCTCAGGCTCATGTTCAGCCATAACAGAGCTGAACAATGCCTGGGGCATTCCATCAGTCTCCTGTGACTACAAATACTGTACCTTCAGTGTGGCTTTGCATCTCCTTCGGCCTTCACATGCTCACTACTGCATGCACAGCACTTGGTTTTCTATTGCTTTGCAGGTTGAACATCATCTGGGGAGCTGCCTGAGGGGCTCAGTCCTCTAAACATAGCCCCAAGCTACATTTGCCCTTGCACTGCCTTATTCATAAAATTACTCTTGGCAGAGCTTTTGATTACATCTTATATGGACTTGTATACACGTGTAAAACTGAGTTACAAACAATTCACAGTTTTCAGATGAATTCACATCAGCCTGGCATGCATTGCAGTCAACGTCTGAGGTTAATCACTCCTTTCTAATCACAGGGGTTAATTCCATCAGGTGAGCAACCTTTCCTCCCTAGAGCACTCCAACTCTTGCTTCTTATTCTCTTTCCCCAAATCAGGCTACTTCACCTAGATCCCATTACAAACTATCAGGCACACCCAGAGCGTGGCAGGGAGCTGGGGATGGAACTGGTGCTCCAAGTGCTTGTGAGGAGGGATGTCCCTACCTGCTGTCCACAGAGTTCCTGGAGAAGTCCAAAATGTTATGCCTGACCCTAACCATACCTTTAATTGGGCACAACAGGAATGTTCATCCATTGCAAAGCAGGCTGGTGCCAAGCACCAGGGCAGAGACCTGGTGTCTAAGTGGTCCTCAGACCAGTGGGGACCTGAAGTGAGGGTTCCCGCAGCTCAGCATCTGGACAGCTGTGGCTTTGCTGGGTGATATGTTAAGAACTGGACAGTAGGAGTATGAAGGAGACCACAGGGTTAAGATTCCAGTGATCTCTGTTTCCAACCTGCTTTATGTCATCTGTGCTTTATAGTATATTTCTGATCTCAAATACAGCCTAAGAAGATACACAAAAACTCTAGAAGCACAGATCAATACCTATGCTACTATCAATACCTTTACTACTTGTGTATAAGAATGACATGACTTATCCTGAGTGCTAAGCCAGACAGTTTAGACCAGCTGTACTAAATCTCTCCTGGTTTTTATTGCTCTTCCCTGGTCTTTTGTCCTTGTAGGCAAAATCTCTCCATCAGGGCAGTTGAGGACCCTGCAATAGATTCTGTTACCTGTGCCCACCCACATCCTGACTCCTTATTCATTCTCTCTGCCACAAACAATGGTTTTGCATTACAAAGTAGACCTTTCATTTGAAAATGTGTCATCTTTCACATCTGCAGATGTAGAAGATATATTGTCATGAATAATTCAAACCAACAATGAGGCTGAAGGGAATATACTGTAATAATGTGTATAAGCACAGAGCCCTGAAGCACCCTGAACAATTTTGGTATTAGAAAAGAAAACCAACAACTTATTTGACTTTGATTTGATATTAAGGGAGCATTTTATCAGTTTAAATACTTTGGCAATTCAAAATTTGCAGAAGAAAAGCGCTTCCCTGTGTGCAGGACTTTGAGCATGGACTTCCCCAGGTGCACAGAGCTAATGCCATGCTCTCACACTGCTGAGAGGGATTTCTGAGACTCAGCATCAGGAGGAATGGCTGGATGCAAATGCCCCTGGCTGGCTGGATGTTTGTCTCCTTTACAGAGGGTGTTGGTTGTTCAGAAGGCTTCCTTTTGAAGAATATTTTGACCACTCAAACACGTGCTGTGTTCAACAAAGTTGAAGTTGCACTTTTCCAGATGAATATTTCCAAACCCACATTCTAATTCTTGTTTGCTTTCACAGAATCACAGAATGGGTAAGGTTGAGAGGGGCTACTGGAAGTCACCTGGTTCAACCACCTTGCTCTAGCAGGGTCCTCTACAGCACAGCACTCAGGGCTGTGCCCAGATGGCTTTCGAGTATCTCCAGGGAGGGAGACTCCACAACCTCTCTGGGCAACCTGTGCTGGTGCTTTATCACCCACATGATAAAGAAGTTGCTCCACGCATTCAGATGGAACTTTCTGGAACTTCAGGTGGGACTTTTAAAGCTAGAGGTCATTCTAACTCCTTTTGCTGAGCTGTCAGACTGACATGTATACCCCTGCTCTTCTTCTCACCAGAGGACTGTTATGACTGCCATGACTGTAAGGAAAGCAAGAATATAACTCATCTTGGAGAGCTTTTTTAGCCTCTGTGATTCTGCAATTTTGTGCAGAGAAAGCTTTTTCATTGATTACAAATATTTCAGTTCACTTCCTAATACACTTGCCATTTGCTGGAGCTTTGCCTTTTGTGTTCCATATTTTGTGCTATTTTTGAAAACTTTTTACACTCTAAACCATAAGAAATGTTTTTAAAGCCAATTATTTTTGCAGAAATGTAGGTCTTGCAGCTCTTTCCTCACAACCTTCTGATTTTGCAGCATCACCAGTTTGGGTATGTTAAGCATTTTCTCACCTCTTAAACACATGTAAGATTTGCAAGTTACATGCCATAGTTTGGTAAAATTAGGCTACTGTTTTTATGTACATGTCTGCTTAGGTGATCTGACAAGCATCTGAATTCAGATTTCCCAGTTTCCCCTGGGTTTATTTGTCCTGACCACCAAGACCTTCTCATCACTAAGCAGAAGACTGGCATCTGTGCTCATGTTATCTCATTTTGAACAATTTGTAAATACTGCAGGACAAAATTCAAGAGATAAAAATTGTGGTTTTCTTTATTAGCACGCGTCTAGCATATAATTTTTTATTTGCTTGCTACTCCCTCGAATATGAATTATAAAACATTTTAGCAATGCAGAAATATTCATTTTCTCAGTAGCCAGAACATTGAAAGCAACAAGCAGAACAGTAAAAATCATGCCTTCATGAGCATAATACATCACCATGCAAACAGTTTTGAGAATACTTTTCAGTTTTGTCACTAAATTTAACCATGTCTTATCAAGAGAGTAATATCTAGAAAATCCTGTTTACATAACATGAAAATCAGTCATTACTCAAAATCGTGCATGAATGCTTGCATCAGAAATCACTTGCTTCTCTAGACACAATATCCAACTGCATATTTACACAGTTAAATTGGATTTCTCACCCTTCTTGTTGTACTGAGTATTTGGCTGGATACTTACAAACATACCCAAAACTGTGTGCACAGCCAGTCCGTGGAAACCATGCAAGGCTCTCTCTGCTTCTTCATGTCAGTCATGTTTCCCAACTCTTATTTCTCTGTGTAATCTGAAATTGCCTTATTGTGGGCACCTTTAACACCTACTGCCTGTAGCACAGTACTCCTGCCATAATTTGAGTTGTTAGGAAGATGGTAGCACATTTAAACATTTAAAGAATAAGACCTAGTGAGGGGTTAAGAGTGCTAGGAAATTATTTCCTGAGAGATTAAGAGTGCTAGGGAATTATTTCCCTCCTCAAAGATAACTACAGCAAGAAGTAGGAGGGTCTGGTTTTCCCTAGCTGGTCTACCCCTAAAGAGTCTCTCAGGGCTGGAGTGCATTTAGTCTTCTTTTCCCGGCACTTTTCTGCTGAGGACAGTCTTTCCAGTGGCCTGGGAGGAGCAGTTGGTCCCAGGGAGGACCAAGCTCAGGATAACCATTCTTGACACGCTGAGCACAATTGTAATTTGTTAAGATGAGGCTCAGTGGAGCTGTTTCCTGTCACCCAAGAAGAATGACATTTTTGGAGAACCTACATTAAGAACCTAAACAAGTGTGTGATCTTCGAGGATGCAGGTTGCCTGCCACTCAGATTAAATTTAGACAGTATTAGGCAAGAGTCACCATGTCTGAAAATCAAATTTGAGCTTGAATAAATGCTTTAGGAAACTGACAGGAGGTTGCCTGAGATGTCATCTTCTCTTCCCTAATGTTGATTTATCGAATTGGTTCCATGAATGCACCAAAATGAAAGACTCTTATAACCAGAAGAATTGTATTTTTTGTTTCCAAGTGCTTTTGGCCTTTTTCTTTTAACCCCTTTTTCCTTACATCCATGCACAGTATCAAATTGAAGTCCACCATTATTGGACAGCAACTCCAAAACCTGCAAGGTGGTATGAGCCATGTAGCAAGTCCAAACCTAGCTGGTGTCCCTCTGCAAGGAGCACAGGGGATCTGAGGATGGGGAGAGCCCCTTCTCCTGATGATTCCTCGTGGGGTTTGTGTCATGGGAATGAAGTGCACTGGGAAGCAAGGGGAGATCACACTGCTCCACAGCTGTGCCTCTGCATTTCTTGGCTGTAGCCAGTGTGCAGCAAGGGGATGTACTCAACTCAGCCAGCAAACACAACACCTGCAGAGATTTCCACTCACCCACTCTCTTTTCCCAATGCAATATATGCACGTTGAGGCTTTTGTGGACACCCATGTATAAGAACTCCTTTAAGAAAGTATACATGTTATTTCTCTGGCTCCCTGGACTGCAATAGCAATTAGGTCATGCAAAGTTTCATTGCTTATCTCTGAGTTGATGGAAGGAGTAGCAAAAGCCAGATATTACTTACATGCAGAGATTAAGGACATGACCCCAAATGAACCCCATTTACTTGCTCAGCAACTTAAATGTCATCAGTCTTAAAAATCAATGAACACGGAATTATGAATAGTTTTTATATGGAAAGTTTGAGAAATATTGATGTGACTCCTGAGCAGTTGGTTCCACAATATTAATATGAGCTGTGAACCTAATTAGAGCTACACACTCAGCAGAATATGGACAAAGACAAGGTTAAAATATCACCTTCTGCCTTTCAGAAAGAATTCAGTGGTTTGCTTGAAATTTCATATTTGATATTCCCTAAGTAGGTTAAAAATGCAATTGCAAAATAAACTAATAAATCCAAAACTAAAAAGCTGTGTGCAAAGTAAGTGCCCTTTTCTTGTCCCCAAGGACAAAATTCATATGACTAAATTTGATCTTTCTTTTCTTTTGACAATCTCCATGTGCTCCCATCAATGATAGTAGCTTGTTTTTCTTCTATCTATTCAGACTTCATCTCTTCCCCAATTATATTTTCTTTTTCTTTCAGTCCTGAGTGCATTTTTACTTTCCCAGTCTTTCAATATCTCTATCATGACTACGTGTATATAGGCCCTCTGTTAAAGAATACATAGCATGCCTCTCTACCTCCTTCTAATACAGTACAGGAGCTTCTTATTTGAAACATTTCACAGCAAAATAGTAAATGACAAGTAATTGTCATACTTGGCCCTTTCTGGTGCTGCTGGACAGTGGGAGAGGCTTTTCCTGGGAGGCACAATTACTGGCACAACATAGCACAAGTCTTGCCAGCTGTGGGGTGGCCCTGCTGCCTTGGGAGAACAAAGATGTAAGCATTCACTGTACATGTCCCAGCCCATGAATACCTAAGGTTGTTACAGCAAACAGGATAGGAGGAAATTCAATTATAAATGGTGACTTGTTTTCTTACCGTTGCCCACAATAAACATATTTACAATTCAGTGGTGTAAGAAATTATGGATGTTCAAGAAAAGCCTGTTTGTATCTCAAGCATGGTGAACAATGGGTGAAATTCAGCCCCATGTTGAACTCCATTAGAATCAATGGAGTTTCTTCTTCTTTGGGCTATAATCAAAGGCCAGTTGTCTCATCTTTACCTCCAGATTGCTGCTGTGGAGCAGCCACAGTGGGTGTGCTGTTGGCTTGGTGGCTGTGCTGGTGCTGCTTGTTCTGATGGGGCACATGAAACAGCACCCACTGAATCAGGGAGGGACATTCCTAGGGCCCCCCAACAGCATTTTTCTGGATGGTACCTCCTCCCTCCAAGGGTCCAGCTTCAGTTGAACCAAGGAGATGCCAAATATCACCTGAAGGTTCACGCACGTGGAAGCCAAGTGCTGCTTTCTGCAGTGCCTTTGCTGAGCTGATTTGTTTGGAGCCAGCTGGTGTTTGTGGCCTTCAGGGACCAGAGGGGTAAAAAGTCCCTTCTCTGGATCAAACTGTCATCTATGCTGCTTTCAGTGCTGCAGCTCCCTCTGCTCTGGCTGCTGCAGCCCAGGGGCTGAGCTCTGTCAGAGCTACAAATCACTGTGCAGCCATTGTAGGGATATCCTGCTTCTCTCCACAGGAATACCCAGATGGGCACACACCCAAACACTGTCTAAAGTTCCTGCAGTTCTACTGATAGGGCCCCATCCTCATGCTCCATCACACTGGAGGCACTGCATCCCCCTGAAGGGACGCGGCACCAGCTGATACCCAGCTGGCAATGCTCGAATATTTCCATTGTAACAATCCTCCATGTCATCCTGTGCAATTTAACCTGATTCTCTTTTGCCTCACACGGACACTCTGCCTCCTTTGTTGCCTGCTTACTTACTCAAATGCTGGACACCAGGAGTCATGAGAGCAGACAATCCAACATGTTCAATCAGATTTTGTTGTTTGCTATTCAAAACACTAATCTCAACATTGGAGGCAGTAAGGTTTGGGGTTTTTCTCTTCCTTTATTTCTCTGCAGCAGAACACAATAGATGTCAGCACATGCAATGCCTGTTTTCATGGCCATGGAATAACAAAAGGACATAACTCTGGGTTTTCAGTTTTACAGACAGTGCACCTGAGAATTCATAGCTGGCAGCAGCTTGGGAGAGTGCAGACAGCTACATAGCAAGTCACTACTGAGATAGAATTATTTTAACAAGGTAGAAACACATCTTTAAAGTCCAACAGCCAGTATGAACAGCTCTGGAGAGAATACAGGGGGAAAATTAAACAATGACATAATGCACAGACTTCTGTGTCTGTTGTGTTCTCCAGTTTATGTTTACCCAAAGTGTGATGAAACACTCAAAAAATCTTCCCTTTGAAAATAAATCCTGTATGGTTTTCCCCAAGCCAAGCAATATGAAATGATCTTCACTGCTCAGGCATGCAGCTTTGGTGAGGTTATTACTGAGTTCACAACACAGATGGACAGTCTCATTATACAGAACAAATGGGAATTGTTTTTATTACAGTATTTAATTGGCCATCTCCAGACAACACAAGATAGGGCAAGGCATGTTCCCCCATAATGATGCTGGAGAATGATTGCCAAGCTTTCTATGAGCTTCCCTTCTGTCTGATGACTGACTTTTTTTGGAGAAACAGGCTCCACTCTCAACCTCTGCCTCCTCAGGGGGAGCAGCTTCCCCTCATCTCCCTCTTACCCTCACACACTTTCATCTGTGTTTGGTATCACTGACCCCTGATGCTGAGTGCAGAAGCTGTCAGAACTGCAAATACTCAGTGTGTCAGTGCATCCAAGAAGGAACAGCTTTCACCCAGTTCCCCACAACACTGTGGTTTTATGATCCCTCTCTTCTTTATTTGGCTGAACCCACATGGGGGAGCCCTGTGGTTCCAGCCTGCCCATTGCTGATCTCCCAGCACAGGCTGTGCTCAGACCCTACTGTGTCCTCAGCCCCAGATCACTCCTTCCTTCAGGGGTGACCTGCTTTCCCCGAGAGGACAAGAGTGCCCCACGTCTCCTCTCAGGGTAATATGGGGGTTCAGGCAGTCAGGTGGGAAGCAGGAGGAGGCTTTGGTGCTCCCAAGGGACAGGAGGGAGCTCAAACCACACACTTCAGGATGGAGGCTGACTGCCCTGCATCATCCTGCCCTGACAGTTCCCAGCACAGCAGCAGTTCCTTTGTAAGGAAAAAAAGCCAAATGTTCAGAGATGCTGGCACTGCCAGAACGAAGCAGCAGCTGCAATCTGGCATCGCATTTTTGGACTTCTGTGCCTGACACTCCCTTTTAGCCCTCAGCTGAGTGCCATGACTGGGGTTTTTGGTTGTTTTCACACAGTTGTACCCTCCAAGCAACTTGGGATTGCCCTTTTAGGTGTACTTGTGCTGTGTTGTGTGTGTCCTTGGCTGAAGGCGTGTGCATAGGGGCAAAAGGGAGCCACTGGCTCAGGGAGATACTGCTGCTCACAGCCTGCCACTGCTGAGTACTGGAGTGCAGCCCGGCAGAATTAACCTAAAAGATCACAAATTATGCACATTGCAGCTAGGAGTATAATTGCTCTGCTATTATGTACCCGATTTCTGCAAAATAGCATTATTTTACTGTTTAGAAATGTGTCGTTACCAGCAGCTATAAATACACTTGCATTCCACAGTGGGTTAATTAAACATCAATTAAAATATTTATTGAATAACTTATTAATTGACATAACTACCACGTTACATGAAAAATTTGTTTAGAGATGTGAAATTATATCTTAGACTTGTGCAGTTACAGCTGATGAAACTGTAATCTTATACGGTACATTGAGAACAAGCATTTGTACACGTTTTGAACCCTCTGTTTTTTTAAGCCCTCCTACTTCATGAAAGTTGATTTGTTTAGACAGTATTTTAAAATACAGATGACAGATTAAAATGCTACATAGTGTGGTTTTCCAGGTAAGCTTTGGAAGCAGCAGAGGTGAAGCAGGAGGTGCTGTATCTCAATCTCTGCAGAGTCCAAGAGCTTTATCCGCTTTTGCGGGGGAAGCGTTTGGTATGCACAACGCACTAAGGAGAAAATTACAAGGAGGAATCTCTAGCAGCAGGACTCATAAATTATGTTGCCAAACCCCTCCTTCCAGTGACATCCTCACAATCAAGCTGGCACTGCTCTCATTGTGGAGGTGGGAAGCATCCTCAAGGTTACATGGCTTTTGGCTCCCAGCCTCTTCTTCCCCTCCTCTCACCCCAGCATCACTCCAACATGCCCTTCCCTACACTCATCTCTCCTGACTGTCATCCTCTCCTTTTTTTTCATCTGCCATACCACTCTCTTAAAAAAATTTCTCTCATCAGTGGTGGTAATAAAAATGAAAGTAGCAGAAAAATATTCCCCTGCCAAAACAGTTGGCAGGTAGTTGAGCCATATTCCTCTGTCGAAGGGGTAGGAGCTCAGTAGGAGGAGTTCAGCTACTTCTCCTCTTTTCCCTGCTTCATTTGGCAGGACTGTATTTTCAGATGTATAGGCTATTTGTGAAATGAAACACACAGGCCATGAAATCAGTGAATGCTGTGACACAACAGCCGTGTGAGTAATAACTTGTCGAGGGTTCGACCTTTTCCTTTCCACCTTAAAGCACAAGATCACTGTGCTTTTGATGCCGGTCCAGGATTCTGGTGTTTATTTTGAAAGCATTACTGGGACTTATCTAGCGTAAACGTTGCTGTTTATCAGCTGCCACACTTTTAATTGTGAGGGATGTCCACAGGAATTAACACCATTTGCACAGAAGAAATGTGGGCGCAGTGCTTGTAGCTTGCCAAGCTGCACAGATTGGATGTGAGCAGTGGTGTTCTCCAGATACACACACACACACTGTTCCTCCTGTAAAAGATGTCAGCATGTCTCTGCAATACTCAAACCAGAGCATGTTTCTTGCCTCTGGCTCAGGATTCCCCTCCTGCCCCTCTCAAAAGCATCAAGACAAACTATAAAATGACCTTTATCATGAGGAAAAAACCAGCAGGCAATTAGTGTTCTGGAAGGGAAAATATGATGCTATATGGTTTCTTTCTTGCTACACTTAATAGATTAACTATGCCTGTAATTTAATAAAAGGCTGTTTGTGGAGGGCATGTGACAGAGAACAGATGCAGTGAATACTGTTTTTAAATTTTCTTCTTTATTCAGTTATTGAGACTGAAACTCTGAAAGAGATTTCCTCTCAGACCTGAATACTGCATTCTGGTATTTTCACATACTTTAGGCTCTTGTTGTGCTACTGTGCAGATTTTGGTGAAATTCTCCCTTTTTATTAAACTTTTTCTGTTACTTATTATAAAGGTCTCTTTCCTGCAATGTACTGTCACAAAATGGGGGCAGAGATCGATTTCCTCATGTTTGACTTATACTTCTGTTAATGCCTCCAGAATACATAGAAATTGAATATAGATAAGTGAGCATCAAAAAGATGAACTTTTATTGAAAACTAGGCACCTTTGAGATCAGTGGAAACCCCTTCTTTCAGCAGGGCCAAATTTTTGTCCTTAGATCTTTCTAGCTATTAAAAACCATGAGGTTGGCTGTCAGCAGCTCTGGGTTTTTCAATATATATTCGTTGTATATATTATTCTATGAAAGTTGGTGCCACTCTGATCCCATGGCACCGATTTCCATTGCAGTAGAATGGCTCTCACCCAAGCAGCCCTTCAAGAAGCTTCACCCCCTGCCTGGTTGCATCCAAATTTAAAGGGAGGAAGGTATCAGCATATTTCTGGTTAGGTGGGAGAGACATTTGATGGGAAAGAAGTGGAAAGAACTGAGAGCTCCTGATAAGTAACTCGATCTTCTTTGCACCAGAGCAGGAGAAGAGGAAGGGAATCATTAGGACTGTGAGTAAATGCCTTCGGTTTAAGCAGTTATTGCATGCTACTTGAGCCCTGTGAGAAGGAAAGTGTGTCTGCTTTCCACACACACATGCAGAATGGCTTGTGAGGGTCACCACACAGCTGAGACTTTGCTTGTGCAGTGCCATGGTCAGTGAGCAGGAACTAGGCATCTCATTCCTGGGATGAGCAGCACCCTTGGGAGCAGCTGGGAAAGAGAAAACTCATCCAGACTACTACCAGAATTATGATCCATGTGTGTGACAGTTTCCTGGAGCCTGGCTGCAGTGTTGTAGCAGCTGTGCCAAGAAAATCAGATAAATAAACATTAACCACTTTTCCCTTCAGATACTTTGTCAGACCTCATCTGAAGCAGATCCTCTGCCATGGTCTGAGAGCACTGGGAACTTGGGGGGTGCTTTGGAGGTGTGGAGGTCACAGTCAAAATTGTGGCTACCATCAAGGGCCAGGATGCAGCATCTGTGCCTATGGCTGGCCTGACTTCTGCAGCTGAGCAGGACACAAACAGCAGGGCTGTGTTAAGCACCCCTGGGCTCTACAGGAGTTGTCTTTTTCTTCTCTTCTCAGCCGTGGAGAGGAAATCAAGAGGCACGAGCAGCCTGAAACAAGCCTTTCAGCTGCACTGTAGGGACTGAAAGCTTCTGTGTCCTCCTTAGCCAGAGGAGTAGTGAAACTGGAGACTCCCAGGTGTGGAAGCCAAGCAGCAACGACGTGGTACAGCTGCTTGACTCGTGAGGAGTCTGTCATTGTTGGGGAACTGGAAGGGAAGAGAGGCTGTCTGTTTTTCTAGCTCCAGCTTATCATGGTCAGCTGGGGTTCTGATTGCAGGTGAGGGAAGTCAGACAGAAAAGAGCACCTGCCTGCAAAAAGGTGAACCTCAGGTTTCTTCTGGCTGCCTTGCAGCACCACATTTCCAGACCCCCTTTCAGCAAGGCTCACCAGCATGGGCACACCTAGGGCAGACACAGCTCAATCGTGGGTGTGTCTGGATCCCTTCAGAAGTGAGGACAGCTCATCAGCACTTGAAGAAATCTGCCAACCTAGTGCTTTTTTCAGCACAGCTTTCCTGAGATGGGCAACATGCCCACCTCTGGTTTGTGGGGTCTGTGGCACCTCTTCATGTGGCATCTCTCTTCTCCTGACCACAGCTTCTGCACTCGATGCTTCCTCCCACATTTTCCCGAGGGATGCAGTAAATAGTGTAGCTCTCTCTTTCAGTCCTCTGTTGTACCATTTGGAGGACTGTAAGACCAGCATCTGCACGTCCTGAGGCGTGAGTTACCAGCAGAGTGCACCTCACTCACACAGGCACCTCATTGTCTTGGGCTCTGCACCAGGGCCTCCAGAGAAATCCCAGGTGAGCGGAAGAGAGAGAAGGCGAAGTCAGGCTTGGGGAGGGGTGGGAAATGGATGAGGGGACAGCAGCAGGAGTTTTGCAGTGCCAGGAAAAGGTGAAGAGGATTAAGAAGCCCAGAACAAGGCTTCCCCTGTGTTTCAGCCTGCTGCACTAAGCACGCCACGGTTTTTGCTGGTGGGGTAATGCCAGTTCATCTACAAGATCTGCTGACTGGAGGATTCTGCATGTGTATCTATCTATCTATATTGATATATGTATATACAGCTTTTGGCTTCTGAGGTGTTTTTCCCAAATAGCTGAACAGACAGAACAGCCCTTACAGCAGCAGCGTATTTGCACATTCAGATGTGCCCACTGATGGTTTCCTCATCATAATCTGGTACTCTGCACATTTGTGGGATATTTATGGACAGGAATCAGTTATATTTTGGGAAAAGGAAGCTACTAGAGCAGGAGAAATAACCACGAAAGGGAAAACATGACAGAGGGGGTAGGCAATACAAGGAAAATTCTCTCCTGTGGTAACACAGGAGCTAAGAGCTTTATCACACATGATGGTAATAAGAGTTTACAGTGCAATGCGGCCCTAGTGCCAGGGTGATCTGCAACCCTGGTTTGGCTGGGATAGGACTGGAACACAAGCCTGAAAATAGCAAGAGGCTGTTTTGTCTCAGATCTTTGTCTTATGCTCATGTCAGGTCACACCACCCAGCCAGTTCCTGCCACATCCTTCCTCTCTGGTTGCCCCTTCTCTCACTTTCATCTGCATTTTCTTTTCCAATGTGCAGGTAATACTTGCTCTTCATACCCCACAGGAATTAATTTCATCCCAGCTCAGGAAAAGGAGCATACATCCTTAAGTAAAGAGATATTGTGCTTAAATAATATTGGTATCCTTTAAAAGAAAATTCCAGATGCCAGTCTTGCTCCTCCTATCCATGTCTTATCTGCATCCTGCATGAATCACACAGAGCACAAAAGACTCCCTGTCTGATTTGCCTTGGCTGTGTCATAATGGAAGGTTAATGGCAGCACAAAACACAAACTTAAAACTCCTGATAGCTAATGCCATTAAAGTATTTAGATCAGAAAAACAGCAATGCACCTTTTCAAGCAAATGCAAATAAGCTTGATTAAAAAATCCTGCAGAAGTCTGGCACATTTGCTCAGGCCAATGAAATTCCAAGTATTGCCATAATACCTGCCTTATAAAAATGCATGTATTTCTTCAGCTGTGTGTATTTAAACATTTTAGCAGTTCTAATGAGCTTTCAGAATGAAGCTACTACAGCAATCAGCTTCTGTGTAACAAGCAGCATTTAAATATTAAAAACGTAAATTAGCGAAGCTGGTTAATTACAATTTTCCAAATACTGCAAAAGTGAAAGTGAGACTATTAACTGCTTTGAAATTCAGATATCAGTTCCTCCCACTCAGGGAACGTCTAGTTCAGTAGCGAAGATGAAGTTACAGAACAGTCTCCTGAGCTAGCCAAAACAGTATCTGCTTACCAGAACTAAAAATCCTGCATTTCAGATGCAATTGAGAGATTTTAAAACTGCACAAAAGGTTCAGGGAATTTTTTTTTTTTTTTTTTTTTTTTTTAAGAACAGAGCATATCAATTTCTGCCAATAAAAATATCACTCAGGAAAGAGAATTTCTGATGAAACACAGGCTTTTGCCTCTGATGCTGGGCACTGTGGTCAGTGGCACGCTGGGTCTCACCTCCACAGCCTTCCAGGGATGTGAGGACATTTCCCTCACTGAGCACACAGAGAAGCTTTTGTGTCAAGTTCATCCACTGCCAAGAGTGTGCAGGCAAGTGTCTGAGCTACAGTTCCTCTGCCCCAATTTCTTCATAAAAATTACCTTGGCAGCAAATATAATGTCAGTAGTGTATTTACAAAAGCCAGCTGATGAGGACATTTATCTTAATTTTCTCTTAGAGAGCACAGGTTGGCACCTGCTGGCATTCCAACCAATGCTGTGAACCCATTTCCTTTAGAGGGAAAGAAGTAGATGGAATCCTCTTTGAAGTCATCCACCAGGGTGTCCTAGATCCCCATTCAGGCATTACACTCACCTCCATTTACTGACATGGGTGCAGGCACAGAGTAAATTGCCCAGCAGAAAGATGACAAATGGCTCCAAAAATGGTAAAATCTCTTGAGTGCATCATCTGCCAGTACTGTTTCATGCTGCAGAACAAAGAAGAGGTGCACAAAATTCCTCCTTCTCAGTCCTCACTGGAACTGATTGAAACCACAAGGAAGTCATCCCTCTTCAATGAGCTCTGGAAGTTTTTATTTCAATACCAAAAAAACCCCATATTATTTTCTCATCTCTTATTTTATACATTGCAGCAATTCAAAACCTTATGAGATAATGTCTTGTGAAACTGAGGAAAATGTTTTATTATACTTCCTCACAGGACTAAATGTTTTTGTTGTTGCTCAAGGAAATTGGATTTCATTGCTAGCTCTGCAATGGTTGTGTGAACATTCATGTTTCTAAAGCATTTCAAAATTATGCATGTTGTCTTTGTTTCCTTTTAAGTTATCTTTAATTTTCCATTTGTCTCTGACCCACCCTGGTTTTGCCTAAAATGCCAGCTGGCCCATTTAGCTTCATCTAAGGTGGAAATGAAGTTCCAAACTATTTCTGGAAGACACTATTAGAAGGATCAACACTTAGTGGCATCTTTTCACTTGCAGCCTCCCAGCTGGCTTAGTTTGGGGTTGTCTTCAGGCAAATATCTCCCAAAAGGAAGTGAGAAAATGAAAAGGTTTACTCAACTGACTTTTGACTGCTTAATAAGAATTGAACTAACACTTGGGTTGCTCAAGCACACTGTGAACTAGGACAAACTGTTACCATTAACAGATAAAAACCCCATAAGACTTCAGATCAGTAAACAGAATAGCTGCTGTACACCAGCCTGGGTAACCTTTCAGCTGAATTAATGGCAAGTCAATTTTTGCAGTCGTAATTTCTTGTTTCTATTAGCTTAGAGCCTGTGGGTTACCAGTCCTGGAAGATCCCTGAGTCTTGGAATTGCACTAGAGTAAGAGACTGTCTTTCCAATAATGGTTATAAACATGGGTTCTTTTTTTTACTCTTGGGAGACTGAGAAAAGGACATGCTGATTGTAAAATATCACTGTTGAGACACTGGATCAGATCTTATTTCACTGAATTTAGAATAAGGTTATTCAAGCCAGTGGAAGGGAATTTAGCGTCTCTCAGCTGCATAGAAGTGATTTTTAAAGATTGTTTTTGTGGTTGCTTCAGACTGTGTTCAAGTTGGCCTGTTACTGAAGTAAAGTTCAAAAGGACTAGGCTCAGAAGAGGAAAAAAATGGATCTATAAACACAAAAGCTGCAACAATTGTATAGATTTCTCTGCAGAACAGATTTTATCTAGTCTTCCCAGTTAGTTCCCTTTGAAAGGATAACTTCAAAGATGTTCTCTGCAATGAGTGCTTCACTGCAGAACCACAGCAGCAAGGAGATATCAACAAGTTCTCTAAGAGAAGTCCTTTAAAAAAAGCCTTGTTCTGTTCATGCTCAAATTCTAACATCTTAATGGTGCTCTTTGTGCTGTAAGATTTAGAAGCAGGCATAAAATCAACAAAAACTGCAAGAGAAATATAGAGATGGACACTCACCACATTCTTTGAGGCATTTCACAAGCAAACTCCACTGCTGACTGGTGTTAGTTAAAATCATTGTGGTTGTTCTTCCCTTCTCTCAACCAATTTCTTTCACTGACTTGCCTGTGACTGCTTTTCCTAGGACAGAAATCTGAGTGAATCCACAGCCACTTGCCATATGCTTCATGCTCATGATTCTTGGCCAGTTGTGGCTTCATCCAAAATATCCCTGGGTTTCCTTACAGGAATATTAGGCCAGATTCTCTTTTACTTTCTGTTTCCAGCTGAGGGAAGTGTTTAATATCTGGAAAATTACCAACCAACACAAATTCCTACATGATTATCAGCAGTGAACCCTTCAGTTTCTTTTGGGGATGGAGAGGGCAGAGGGAGTAATTGCTGCTCCAGACACAGACATTGCTGTGGATGCATGTTTGCAGCAAAATGTGTGATTTCTCTGCCCAGGGCAAGCTTCTGCCTAGAGAAGTTACCCTTCAATAGGAGTGCACAGCATTTCACTGTGTCGGCAGAGCAGCCACTTTTGGAGGATTTTTTCTTTTTCGAGCGGTGACTGTGTGTAACTAATAAAACTTCTTCAACAACAGGCCTGATGACCTGAGCACAAACACTTCAAAACCTATTGTCTCCATTTTTCCCCCCTCTGGTAGTATTCTAAGTCATCTGTCTTCAAGGATGAACCCTTATTTTCCTGAGCTTGACTAAAGGCCCACCATCAGTGGGGTATTTACATTTTCTTTGATGTTTAGGTCTTTTTACCCAAAGAAAGGTATGGGCCTGCTCCAGAGTCCCTTGCCTGATGCTTTACTAAGCCCACACTTAAGATACTTGTGCTATCATTCTTCTCTCTGCTGAAAGGAGAGTAGGACCAGTTGAGGCCTTAATGAGATATTTAAATTACTTTGAATGGGATCAAGGGAAGCGTGTGGAATTCATTCCCCAAACCCCAAAAGGAAGAAACCACCCAGCTATGTGGATGGAAGAGATGTCCCCAGCATAAGGCTGGCAGAGGAC
>VZSR01003812.1:6133747-6169060 GCA_013398615.1 Brachypodius melanocephalos | reverse complement strand
TTCTTTTCCTCCTATTAAATTGTATTTCTGACTTGGAGTCTCCCACTGGTTTTCCTTTGCTCAAACCAGGACAGGGACTCTCAGAGAAAATTATTTCCTCTCTCTGTTGAAATCCTGGGAAGCATGGAAGACCCCTGCAAGACAGCTGCTTTATTCTCTCTGGGAGACAGCCTGGAGCTTGCTAGTTTGAAAGAGGAGCAGAGGGGGAGCACTGGGGATCTCCATCCTCCCTGGCACCCTGGGGACCTCAGTGTCAGTGCCCGTGTGTCCCTTGCAGCCACGTTGTGCAGCTGAGCCACAGGCTGCAGGAGGTGCCCAGAGCTGTGCTGTGGGCAGGGGTCAGCCTTGCTGCTCTTCTCTCCCTCCATTGTGACTCTGTCATTGTACAGATGCACAGGGAAAAAAACACGGGTTTGTTTAAGTAAGTGCTGGAAATGAAAGTTTGAGTTTGCTGATGGTTTTTCCCTTTTGCCCATGCCTCTTAGTATCAAAGGAATAAAATAAAATAAAATAAAATAAATAAAAAAAAATACTCCAGCATTAATTCCTGTAACTACATAAACCAGCAAGTTAATGCCACAATCCTTTCTTCTATTTTCAGTTTCTTCTGCAGACGACATGAGTTTATTATGTTACAGTGTGAGGAATGTTTATGTTGGTAGCAGTTCTCTGATGAAAGAAAAATATTAGCTCAGTTAGAGCCCAGGTAATAAGGGAAATCTGAATCTGACCTATGCTTGGATAAGCATCAATCCCGTCAAAATAAAAGAGCCTCAAATTTTAACTCAACAAATTTTAAAAATAAAAACAAAGGAAACGTCTTGACAGTGTCCTTTTAAATAACCTTCAGAACTGGAAGCACCATTTCTGAAAGTCTATTTAAATTCCTGTAAGCATCTAAATGACTCGGGGGAGAGCAGGCAGAGGAACAGATAACAAAAATCAATACATGCTTTTAGTAAAGGACAGTGGCAAAGGAGAAAGAATGTAAACAATTATAAGAACAGAAGATTGCTGTAGCTCTAGTAATATTTCAGTCCCTTTCATCTTGTTCAACCTGCTGTTCAGTTTCCCTTATTTTAGACAGGGGGGTTGTTAAAGCTCTTTCCAGCCAAGGAATGGAAGAAAGCAGCCTGTTTTCTTCTGTGTGCTTTTTTAAAAGCAGAGAATAACTACATTAAAACACTTCCTGGCCTTTTCAGGTTTTGAACAGAGGCTTATTGGGAGTGTCCATGACTCTTTTGCACGTGCAGGCCAGCTGTGCTAAAACCTAGTGTGTATTTAGAGCAATGCTTTCACCTTTGAGGGGAAAAAAAAATCACTAGGGGCTCCCTGGCACCCTTCACACTGTCCCTAACTGGAGCAGCCCTTCTTGTCCAAGGCTTCCTGGGCATTGATCTCAGAGCTTACGATTGAGCCCTGCAATATTGCACCAGTATCACTTGAATAAGAATGAATCTGCTTCATAACGCAATTTCACAGCTACTTAATTGTTTTAAACATTAATAATTCAGGATTCTCAGGGATGGCAGCAAGAATTATGAGAAGTAGAAGTATATGTGTATTAAATAAGGTTGACAGAAAGACCAGGAGAGCTTGTGCACTTATTAGCTCAGCTCTGTAGTGAATATGAAGTGCAAGAGTTGATACTGGAAAGTTCCACATGGGCTTGGCTGACACACTTGTCTCTTTAAACCTCTCCAGGGCTGTTCCCAGTAGCATATGCTCAAATGCTTTGTTTAGCCCTGTTTTTATGTAACCAACTTCAGCCCTACTACACCCCAATCAGTTAATTTTTCCTTTGTTTTCCCTTCTTTTTTTCATGAGATACGGCACACATGGCGGTGAATCCCGGATTAAACGTTACTGCCCTTCTATGCCACTGTATGGGCACAGACCAAGCAGGACCAGAAATGAGGAAGATGCAGATGACTTCTGAAAGCCCCCACAGGTTTCAACCTCCCCACCACTGGCTTCTGCAGCTGAGCTGCTGAAGCCCAGCCATGCCCTGGTGGTGCTCAAGAAGACTGTAACTTGCATTTCTGCCACTTTAACTTCCTCCTCAGCTTGGCATCAGCTGAAGATGGTCTTAATCTTGGGGCAGCCATGAAGAGAGACTTCTGGACTGCCCAGATGTGACCACTACAGAGGTGTGCTGCCATGGAGTTCCCCACAGAGCAGCCTTCCACACTGGGGTGGGACTGACCATGGGCAGGCTATTCTGAGTCACACAGCGTGCCTGAATCTGCCTCCTGGCTTGAGGTAAGTTTCTGTTCCTTCTTCTCTCACCATGTTGGACGAATAGCCCAGCAGCTGCCTCCTGCTCTGCTTACCCAGGCTGTGTAGGGCCACAGCTGCTTCACTTCCTGTGGCTGCAGAGATTTGGGTCCACCTCTGGAGTCTGCTCCTGTGTCATGCTCAGCACCAGAGCCCCAGTGGATCTTGGAGCATCTCCTCTCCAAGGGTGCAGGGCTGGGTTGGTTTCCACTGAAGCTTGAAACGAGACGTATTTTTTTCCTGAGAAATCAGTTGTTTAAAAAACAGCACAAAATGATGGGGGAAGGGTAGGGGGAGGGGAGTGGGAAGGCAGAGAGGGGGATAGAGCAGGAGGGGTGGACTCCAGGGATTTTATCTACATGTGCAAAGAAAAGCCTTTTGCTTCATTAGTCATCGTGTAATGGAACGTCTGGCCTCCGCAGGTGTCAGGGTTGCCGTGATCTCATCGCAGTTGCAAGGTGGGTTCCTCCAAAGACAGTTAATAGGATCAGTTAATGCTTTTAAACCAGCACCAGCTGGAAAAATCCTGCTGTACAGCAGCTTGCCGGAGTGATGTCAGGTGCCCAGGGGCTAGGAAGGGGCAGAGCAAACGCACCACGGGGATACAAGGCACCACTGCTGCCTAAACATATGATACAAATTGCCCCTAACACTAGGCAGCCCTTCTGCTCACTGTCACTCAGACAAACAGGAAAAGAAACAATTGACTGTGGTGCAGCTGCTCCATGTGCTGATGGAGCTGCCCTCTGCCCGTGGCCAGCCGCCTGGAGCGAGATTCCCCCTGCGTTTCCAATGCACGTCCTGGCAGCAAGCTCCTGCTGGCTTCTCTGTCCTGCCCACGCTGCTGTGGGTCCTGTGTCCTGCCTGTAAACACCAGGCAAGTTTCAGCAGGGACTCCCTTTTGGCATGTGCCACAGTGAGCCCTGCTTTTCTTATCACCGCTATTGAGTTATTTCCACTGGCTGTACTGAGAGCAGCAGTACACTGGGCTCATCCCACTGCACATGATTTCTCTTGCCTCCAGCTGGAAGGGCAGCAGGCTGACAATCCTCAGGCAGAAGGGAGGAACCTGGCAGAGAGCTTGGGTGGCAGTGGCACGACAGCACGGTGGCACAGAGTGATCTGGCTCTGGGTCCTGGCCAGGAGAGGTGACAGTCTCCCCCTGGGTTTCTGCCATGCCTGCTGCAAGGGCTCTGCCACAGCAGGGCTGGCAGTGCTGTGGTGGGCAGTGTGGCAGCTGCAGGCTGGTACCTGGCTGACTGGGGGATCTCTGGTGGGATTTAGAAGGGTACTGCAGTTTGGTGTCAGCATGGATGTGATTCGTAGGTTTGCATTGAGCAGGCATACTTGAGTGGAATTACAGCATCTACGGGGAAATGACAAGTTTTAAACTGCCCTTTGAAGTTTGGAAAGTCACATTTATAAAACTTATAGAAGAGTGCCAGAAGGATAAGAAGAAACCAGAAGAAAGTTATTATTAATAAGCACATACAGTCTCATGTGCTGCATTCACAGTGAGGGGCTGCAACAGTACTTCCCCATGAAATGTCAAGAAGTGGTAAACATCCCTTGGGAAGCAAAGTAGTGTGATGGTGTGTTCATGCATTAATTTCCCAGCCAGTGATTGTTAGACACTTCTTTGTGATTAAGCATTCTCATTAACTAGAATAAGTCCCTTGCAGAGCTAAACTTGATCTGTATGTAACCTAGTGCATTCGCTTATTGCCATTTGGTAACAGTATATAGTTTGGTGCCAATGGACCTGCAGTTAGAGATAAAATTGGGAGAGAAGAGATCCTTGAACAGAGTCTCTGCTTGTGCCCCTGGCAGAAATATCTTCCCGTGCTTTGAAGGGACATGAAATAGATCTTAAACCTTTGTCATCTTCCTGAAGGTTGACAGGGATGTACTGATGGAAGAAACAGCAAATGAGGTACAGACAGGGCAGTGGCACACAACAGACTGCATGACCTGATAGTCTGGGAGTCTGGTTGCTGTTAGAATACATGCACTTAGAAAATGCAGCCAAGCTCAAATCCAGACACCCAGGGAGATAGTGCAGAGCATCCTTCTAGGGAAAGGGCAGTGCTTCCTCCAAGGAAACTATGACAGACTGGAAAAGAGCTGGAGACCACAACGAATACGAGCTGCTAACCCAGCCCTTCTGCCAAATGATTAAAGACATGGGAATACTGAGTGGGAGTAAGTAGGATATATTACCTCCATCTTTGGCACCAGCACACTGGCCAAATGACTCTGTTTCTGGTGTCAGCAATTCAAAGAGGATATTGAAAACTGGAGAGGATTCAAGAACTACCAGAATGTAAAAAAAAAAAAAAAAAAAAAGGAAAACATGAGGAAGTCTCAAGGAGAGAAGTCTGTTTATCTTATCAAAAACAAGGCTAGTGCAGCCAGTGGATATTTATGGAGGAAAGAAAAATTTACTAACAAATAACTTTTCAACCCAACAAATACAGAGCGCTGTCCATCAAGAGGAGTCAAAGGCAGAAACATTTCAGATTAAAAATAAGGTGTAAGTGTTTAACAAAAGGAGTAACTAACAACTAAGCTAGTTAATAACTACCATAGATTTTATTATTTTCCCATTGGGTTAACAGATAAATGTGAGATAAATCTTGATGTTCTGCAAAATCTCAAACCAAATGATCTCAGCCATTTCTTCCAGCTCTGCCTTTGAATTCTGTAATATAATCTGTTTCTAATTCAATATGGGAGAAAGGTTTCACTCCAGTATCTATGATTTCTACGAAGTGGTTTTTGCATTTGTCTTCCTGTGTTTTTTATTTCCTGTAATGACATTTTGGCTGATTTTTAGCTCTGTGTGCATAAACACTGCTGGCAGATAACAACAGGGCTTCAATATCCAAAGCTTCATAGGAGCATTTCATAACATAGCAGCCAGTTATGAAAATAAATTATTAGATTATGATTCTGATTCTCTGTCTTGAGGGAATTTCAGTGAAAATTCTTTAAAAAAAAAAAAAAAAAAAGTCAAGGTTTTTACCAAGGGCTTGCAAAGTGGATTTTGAAAATTTTTTTTGAAAAAACCCTGGTTGAGCCCAATGTATTTTCTATAACCATATTTTATTGTACTTGTGTATTGTAGATAAGTATTCAGGACTAGATAATTAAAGAAAAAAATCTTGCTTTGCTAGTTTGTGTGAGACCTGGTGACATTTTTTGACATGATGTGACACCTTGTTTAAATGCAGTGCTTGCTGGCATATGTCTCTCTAATGTGGTTTTGCCTAGCCTTGTATGCTGTAAAGTCCAAACCAGGTGGGTGGTAGAAGACACTGAGCTACAGGATGAACATTTTACATTTGTTTTCTGGGGGCCGGAAGAGCAGGACAAGTATCTGAGCTCAGTTATTGCAGTGCTTGCAATACCTTGCCTGTGCCTTGTGTTTAAGAGAATAAAGGTTTCCTTTTTGGAGGGATTTCTGGGTTAGATCATCTGCTGGTTTTAGCACATCATTGTCACAATTTTATTACAATGATACTTTCATAATTTTTAGTTTTGGTATTGCCAAAGAGTTTGCAAAGCTGTGGCATATGGACACAACACACATGGCATTTTTATCACAATTCATTTATGAATTAGCCATATGCATATGCTAAAAAATAAAAAAGAAAATCAGTTCTGCTTAAGGAGAAAATGTTGCCAGGCACTGCATGCAAAATTTGAGAAATGTAGTATTTTTATTAGGTTTAGTTAAATGTTTTCTCTTAGTTTGTCTGTTTGAATAGCTTATGCCACTCACTCCTCTGCTCTTGATGCAGAGCAGTCCAAAGCTCTTTTAGTTTCATTTTTAACTAGTCTGGTATGTGTAACACAGAGTGACAACCCAGACCAGGTGGATTTGTTGGGACACTAAACTCAAATGAACACATTTTCCCCATGAATATGGATGGGGAAAGCTTACATGTTTGACCAGCTAACTTTTTATTTGTATTTTTACCAAAATGGAGGAAGCAAAGGGGAAAATCCAATGCTCAAACAGCATGGATTACTGCCTGGACTTAGTGGGCACCCACAAAAGGATGGCTATTTACAGGAGTTTAGATTCAGTGTTTCAGTGCTATCAACTCCATTATTAAAGTCAAATCCTGTTTTCAGATTTACCATGTACAGACATGCAGTTAATTCAAACCCTCTGCATGTAAATAGCAATAGTTTGAAGCACCAGAAAGTACAGACAAATTCAGCTAAGAAACCTTCAGACCCTCTTTGCATGCTTGCTTCAGAAATCCATCCAAAGCCTTGGTTTATACTTGCATTTCTGTTTCTATGTGAAGCCTAAAGCCTCACATGCTCAAAACACACACATCCTAGAGCCAGAATTTGAGGCAAACTTGCTCTACAGACATGTAGGGGTGAGATGGAGCCTTCTGCCAGAAAAAGGCACAGGATCAATTTTGTTGGGTCAGTAGATAATCCAGCTGGGGATCTTTAGTCCTGTCACAGGAAAACAGATGTGGTTTTGGTGGTGCTTCTGTTTCCTTGCTTTTGTTTCTTTTCCTTCTTCCCTTTCTGTAAGAGATGCCTTGTTCATGTCTGTATTTCAAAGCAACACTCCCCACTACAGGTCATCAGTGGGAAAGAGGAGAAAGCCATGGCTGCCCCGTGAGGAAGGCAAAGATATGGAGTTTTTCATCAGATCCCCTTTCCTCTAACATAAACGAGCCATTGGGAACTTAAAAAAACCCCAAACCAAACCAAAACAACAACAAAAACCAAACCAAAACAAAACAAACCCAAAAACCCCACCCCAAAACTTTTATTTAAATAAATTAAATATAGATAACAGATAAAAAAGAGAATTCTGTGCTCTTATAAGCAAGCCAATATACTAGCAAACTTGTTCTATCCTGGGCACTCAAATGCTTTTGAATTTTTGACGCTAAATTAGTGCTAAGCTTCAGATGAGCATGGCTGCATTGCAGAATTAACAAGGATAAGGGATAAAGTAAACAGATGCCTGTATTCATTCTGAAATTTATCAGCTTTTAAATTCTGAGTTCTGAATGAGAAGCTGTTCATATTTCTGAATATGAAACTTAGAGAGGTGTGATTTCATTCTCAGCCTGCCTTCCAGCTGGCCTCCTTTCTTCTGGCCCTGGGCAGTCAGCATGCCCTTTCTGAGCCCCTGTTGCTGCAGGCAGCTTTATGTCAACCACTCTTATAATCCTCATAATGCACTGACAGTACCTGCTTTGAGCTTCAGTGTGTACGAGTCGTTAGTCCCAAGCAAAGATGCATTAGGACCCTTGCATTCAGGGCAAGAAGAAAATGCCAGGATGGTTTTTGGTATGTTCCAGCCACTGAAATGTAAAAGCAGGAAGAACACCAGAGGCAAACAAAAACACCATCCCAAGAAAGTCTGTTCTGAGAAGCCCTTAGAGAGAAAAGGAGGAGTATTATTGAATGTATTTTTGAGGTATGATTTTGCACGGGACTGAATTCTGCAGGTGTGCAAGTCACTAAAGATTGTTCTCATCAAACTTTGTGCTGGAGACACTTTAATGTGCCATGAGGGTACTTGTGGCAAATAAGAATTTTAGACCCTTTTATTCATCTTTATCTTTCTCAGATTTGTTAATAATTCATTTGGAGTTAGATATGTACATGATGAAGGTGGAATTATTTCATCAGGACATCCACCCAATTAAATGTCCTCTAGGAATCACAGCAAGTGAATTTAATGCTTCTTCATGCTTCACAAAACAGTATAGGAGCATAAGAATGAAAGTAAAGATGTAATTGAGCATCTGTGTCTGTAAAGACATGGTTAAGCTTTAAGAGGGTTATATCTGTTAAAAACAGACAGAATTCAAAAGCACAGCTTTGCTCTGTGTTCTTGCATTGAAGGAGACTGAGGTAATTCACAAGGAGGCTTTATTTATGCAGTAATGACTCAAGATTAAAAAAAATAGATCTTTTAATTACACCCCAGTGATAGGAAAGTATGAAAGCACTATTCATGGTACCCTGGAGATCACACGATATCTTGGTGGCAGTTGTTCTGTCCAAACAAAATTACATGAAGGAAACTATTTACATTTTCTTTAAATACATTCCCTGAGGATTAATATTCATGGGGGATTTGGGAAAAATTGGTTTAAAATCAACACAGATTATTTAAATGAGAAAATGGACATTAAATAAGGGATGAAGGATTCCAGAAGAATATAAGATCTATTTTCTAGGACAGAGAAATACAGGTGCTGAGAGTCAGTCTGTAAACCTGGCTTTTAGGAACTGGGTTTTAACTGATGCTGGTCCCACTGAGGATGCTGATGTGGCATAAGCAAAGGTGGCTGTATCCCTGGGGTGACAAGGGACCATACCCACCCACTTTGAAGCAGGATGGTGTTGGGGCTTATGGAGTTTTGCCTCATTCTTTTATTCAGAGAAACAAAGACATTTTCAATGTGTATACCTGAACAAAGACATTTTCAGTCTGTATACCTGAAATCTTGCTGCTCTGCATTGCTAGCCTGGCTGGCAGAGAGATGCAGCAGCTCACAGACATTGGCATTTGCTTTGTCACAGGCAGTTCTGGTAACACAGAATGTTGATTTTCATGTGAACAAAAGGAAAAAAATATTGGTCCTATCTTTTATATTCCTTATTAGGTTTGCATCTTTCCCTCTGGAGGGTTTGCACCTTTATTTGAAGTGATGCTGGGACTGGTGAGTTTTTTAGTCATTCTCCATATTTAAAATGTATAGCTTTTTGATGTGATTTTTTTTCTAAAGCTGGGGGGAAGGGGAGAAAGACAATTACAGCCTTTCAAGGAAGGAGGGAAGGCCAGTGGGGATTTTTGGTGTGCTCCCAAGTCATTAATTAGTATCAGCTGATGAGTCAGAAAAATGTGGCTGTCTGCTGACTTGTAACGTGTCCTAGTAACAAAACAGGTTCCTGTAGTGGCAGTTCACCATTACTAATCCAGAGACAAGCCCTCTGTCAGCCCCACATCCAAATAAAGGGCTGCCTTTTGCTTCCCGTTTGTTTGTCTGATCTCCTGGTCCCCCCTACGACCTCTGTGGGCAGCCTGATGGAAATAGGGTTTCTACAACATTCTGCAGCACTCTGTGCGTAAACATACATATATATATATTCAAATTGAATCAATAGGGATAGTAGATTGTGTAATATTTAATAAAACAGTAATCTCCATTGTTAAGATTGTTGAAAACTGCAAAGTGGTTTCAGGTCCTTCTCGTGGCCAAGCGCCTGAGGCAGTGGCTGAAGGTGATCCTTCCCCCACACGTCGTGTCCCCCAGCAGCCCAGCACTGCTCCTCACTGCCCAGGAAAGGAAGCAGCAGCCCCAGCTGGAATGCACCACTGCAGAGACCTGGCTGCATCTGCTGCAGGACAATCCTCAGGGTCAGCTGGGATGGAGCAGAACTGGGGAAAGGCAAAGGCAGATGGCAAATGGGCTGCTCCTGCTCTGAGTGGGAGGCTGGGTTACACACACAACCTGCTGAGCTCCCTCCCTATCTGAGTCACCCTGTGATCCTCTAAACCACACGAGAGCTACTCAGGACCAGAAGCCCTTGCACCCACTTGCCTGAGTCAAATATTTCACTCTCTGGCCTGCTTCCAGCCTTTTGGCCACATATTTGTACCTACATCATCATTTTGTGAGCTGAAAATCTGGCCCTTGCTCTACATCTTCAGGATGTGCACAAAAAGAAAAGGACATAGCATTTTATGTTAGGGAAATCATCCAGACCTGTGTTTTCTGGTAGATTTTTATGGTTTGAGATGCAGACTTGCTATCTGCTACCAAAGCTGAGAGACAGGACTGTCGTAAGAAACCTTAAGAACCGTGACAAAAAGCATTCAGGGAGGCTGAGCTGGCACCATGGGGGTATTTGTCCTCTATGATCCTGTATGACACACTTTGCCCAAGACAGATTGTTGTCCTTTCCTGACCAGAACGATGCTGTGGCAATGCCACGGTGAGAGGCCAGACACACTGGGATCACAGCAGAGCTCCCAGCTAGCCTGGGGTGCCACAGCTTTGCACCCTTCCCTCTGCAGTGGCTGGGAAGCTGTGCTGCCTGTGTGGCAGGATACACCATCTGTCTGATCCAAGCTCTTCCTGCCTGTCCTGCACAGTTGTGTCATGTCTTCATTCCTCCATAGATGCTAAAAGAAACACATGGGATCAGGCAGGCAAAACTAAGAGAGCCCACATGTGCCAGTTGTTGAAGGATCACAGCACTCACAGAAAGGAAATGAAAGAGGAGGCTGGCCTCTTTCCTTGAAGGGCTGGGATCAGGAGAAGGACAAGGCAGAAGTCAAATCCATCACTCGTTCTCCCATGTTTAGTAAAAAAAGCCAATGGTCTCTGCTTTGGGACTGCTCTCAGCAGTCAGATTTCAAAATCACACTGGTGTCTGGTAGCAAAGAGGGACTGAAAGGGCCTTGGGAAGGTGCATACAGCCACACGGATTCCCTTGCAGCTGCTGGTTCACCTTCTCTGTTCTTCCCCCACCAGTACCAGGATAGACCTTGTTGTGCAGGTCAGCTCGTGCATCTTGTGAGCCATTCCCCAACCCTAAAATTTGAAGATGTTTGAGCAGCTTGGAGGCTGAGCCCTGCTGCCCATCTCTGGACAGATGTAGTTGTTTGTGGCTCAGACACGTCTCCACCAGTGACACAGGCTGCAGACAGCTCACTGCCCATTGCTTCACATGCCCACATTGTGCCCTCTTCCAGCTACCAGCCCATGGCAAACACATCTCTCTTAATCCCATCAACCCATTTCCTAATGGAACCACCTTGACCACAGTGTGACTGGGGGCAAAAAGGGCATTTCTAAATCTCTGCCCACATGTCATGACCAGCAGTCCACAACATCTGTATTTCACACTGGGATTTGGAACTGGAGTGTCCCCAGTCAAACCAAGGTGCTGTGGATCTCTTCACTCCCCTATACAGGGCAGTGACTGCATGTGAATTACCTAAATTAGTTAATAGCTCTGATCAAGTGTGGTTATCTGTTAATATAGTAAATAATGCCTGGGCCATAGCACCATATAAGCCATTGCTTAGGAAGGGTAGCTTGGTTCCATGCACCTGCCAGCCACTGCTCATAGTGTTTTGAGACCTATTTGGCAAATGAACTGGGGGTTTAACATGAACTTTTTTCTTTCTTGTCAGACTAATCTTACTTTTGTCCTGGTGAAGTTCTTGCTAGATGAAAACCAGGTAAGCTAAAAATCAGCTTATAGGCTGTTCTGTATAGCTTCATGGGTTTCTAAGTTGTTTTTTTCCCAGCCAACTGCATATTTCTAATCACTCTTGTTTGACAAGCTCAGAGGTAAGGAGCTAACTGCCATTTATTCATGTTCAACAGAAACTCAGGCACATCTCATTTTAATCATGATCACTGAATCTGATTTTGAGGAAAAATGCTGCTCAGAACATGTGCAGTGTCACGGTCCATGCAATGTTTCCTGTAAATACAAAGCAAACTAGAAGCAGCGTGGGAGGGACACAAATATTTTGGCACAAATAGACAGAAGAAAAAGGTTTTTTCTAGTAGTTAATTTTCAAAATAGAAATTCTGCAGGATTTCAAAATATGAATCACTTTTACATAATTAAATCTTCAGAGAGGTTCATCTCCACGCTTGTCCCTGTTGTGGGTCAGCTGTTTTGCTGTCCATAATCAGACACAGATGGTTCCCCCTGTAGCATCCCAGTGAATTTGTGGCATGATCAGCAGGTCCCAATGTGTCTGTGGGGCATGTGGCCTCAGCTCCAAGCAACCATGTGCCTGGGAAGGGAAGGGCTTTAGAGAGGCCCAGCTAAAATAATGAGAGAAATTAACACAGCCCCCAGGGCCAGATTTTCAAAGATAAGCATACAAGCACTGTTTCCAGTAATGTTCCTCGGGTAGCCAGTATTGTCCACCCGGTTTTTACATTTGGAAATACGTTACCTAAATGCAAAGCAAATGGAAACAATGAGCTATTACAGACCTTTATCCTCTATTCTGCATGAATTCAGGGTGTGAGAAAAAATGTGTCTGCAAACATTAGTAGTACTCTGCACCAAAAATAACGGAGTAGTTTTTGAGCGGGCTGCTTTTGCATGTGGGTGTCTCCCTTTCTGTTTCTGTCGTTAGGCTTCACAGATTTCTCTGCAGAGCAGAGAACAACAGCTTGATATCTTTTGAGGTGCCTCTGTGTTTAAGATGTCAGCTGCAGGTACCTTGGTATAAATAATCCCAACCACAGCATGCCCGAGTGTGCAGAACAAGGCACCGCTGCTCAGCCAAGCAGTCAGCACAGGGTGATGTGGGAAGGCGTTTGCTCCCATGGCAAAGGCTGGCAGGCAGCCCTCATTCCCCACAGTGGGGACAGGCCTGTGGAGGGGTGACAGAACCTGACAAACATGTCCTGTGCACTTAGAGATAGATTGTGGAGGAGGGAAGCAGCCCCCTTGCGCAGCATGCTCTCCTGGATCAGATCCGGGATGAGGTGCTGTAGTGGGAGTGGTTTCTTTATGCACACAAAAATACACAAAGCTCTTCACGGCATGCTGCACATGGGACCTCCCTGGGCATAGGAGGGCCCTGGTGCCACCATGGCATTGATCTATGCCAGTGCCGTGGGGAAAACAAGCATCCAACAACCACGATGCTGGAAAGATCCTGGAGCCTTTCCACCGTGGGGATGCCCCACCAGTCCCAGCACCCCTAGGTGCGTGCCTTTCCCCGTGCTGACACCAGTGAGGCAAAGTGTCACCAATGCCACCACCCACCGGCTTTGCCTGCTGCCCTCATGGGTGGGAAGGAACTGCCCCAGCATCCCGTGTCAGGGCAGGGCTGGTTTTCACGGGTGCCTTTTACATGTTCCAGGAGCTCAGAGGTAACAGATGGCAGCGTTTATTGCATTGCAGTGGCAGCCCCTGCCAGCTTTGCATTGATCCAAGGCTGGCAGCACAGGACAATCCCTCCCATTCATAAAATCCTGGGTTTTCATTGTTTCCTTTGACACTGGTTTTTGAATGATACTGATTTATACTCGTGAACGGCTTAGCAATCTTGTGACAAACAACACGGTGGCATGGGGTCAGGGGCAGGGAGGCAAAACCATTTTTCTTTTTGCTCCAGTTCTCTCCCAAGCTGGGTGTGAATTATGGTCTGCAGTTAATGATGAAGTGCTGAGGCTGCCGGAACATTCTGCTTGCCCAACAAAAGGAACAAAGCACATCTTTTAACAAAAAGCAATATTTTTTTGTATTTGAAAGCCCAGTGGCACTCGGAAAGCACTGAGGCTTTGAAGCTGGTGTTGGGGGGAGGCTGAATGAATGCAGCAGTAAAGCTGACAGTTTTAGAAGCAAGGATACCTATAAAACCTCCTCTAATAGAACAGTGATGTATATAAAAGGACCCAGATGGGGTATAGGCCTAACTCCTGCTCATAGCTCTGGCTACAGCTGAGGGTAAATGACTTTCAGAATAAAATGCTGTTGTGGCACAGTGCTTTCACAATCCCATATGCTGCTACAGCACAGTTATAACCTAAAGACCTGGTGAAAGGGGACAGTAAATGTTAGGAATAAAAGGGTAATACAACAATATGATAAAATTTCTCAGTACTAAAGCTGTGACTCTGCCCTGGATTTCATAAATATATGAATTGGTATCTTCTGGCATGGAGATTCAGAGAAACCCTGGGCCATAAGGCCTCTCAGTGGGTAACAGTAGTCTTGGATGCAGCTAGTATTCTCTGAAGTGCCCCAGCACTTTGCAGGATGGGAGAATCACTGCCCTGAAGCACATCACTCCATCTCCAAAAGGGGAACAACTGGGAAAGCTGCTGCCCCCACAGTGTCATAAATACCCACACCCTTCTCACCCAGCACCCTTCAAATGGTCCCTATGTTTGCTAAAACTGTGGATGCAGCTCTCTGCTAGCCAAGCCTGGTCCTCCTTCATTCCCTGAATGCCGGGTCACAGATTTCATTACACAGCTTCTGTCTGGTGCAGTGGAGGTACACACCGTAGAGGGATAACAAATAAAATTAAATATTATTTATTATTTGAACCAATACAGCATATTTCTTACCAAATATTATTAAATAGAAATTTAAATTTATATGGACCAATTCACATATTATTTTAAACCTAGCTTTCTTTCTCCTTGAAGTAATTATATAGTTGATATTTAATTCAGAATCATGATGGTCCATTTTAAGGTTATTGTAGGGTATTAAAATAGCTTGAACTGAATAAACACTGATAGATAATATTCAAACATGACTTGTTTGTTCTCAAAGTCCTTGAGACAGCTGGAGCTCTAGGACAGGAGCTGATCATGTTGAATCAGAGTTTCAGCAAGGATATGCACCAGCTCTCAGCAGCAGCAGCCACTTCTCCAGGTACAGAAGGAATATCCACTTTGTTTTGCTCTCGTTGTCTAAAATTCATGGTATGGATAAGGTTTTCAGTAACCAAGCTATTAATTTCCAGTGCAAAATGTAGTTTGAGAAGAGTAACTGTAACATATGAAACCAATTTACCATAGTTTTAAATTTCTGTACTTTTATTAAATCCCACTTTCCATCCAGAAACAGCAGGATGCAAAAACCAGTTAGCTCTTCAGTTTTCATTTGCTGTTTTCTGTTACAGAGAATGAGGAACCTAAGCAGGGTATGTTAAGTTACATAATGGTTTAAACATGTTCACCATGTGTTCCTCTGGATAACAACAACAACAGCCAAATTCTGTGCAAAGACTGTGTACAACTTCAAATCAACACATCTTTGTGGCTAGTAACCAGCAAGGTCTACCTCTCCCTTGCCAAAGAATCGAGACGAAATGTAACAAGATTAAAAGTAATTATTTAAAGGAAAGTGTCTTTCTGCTAATTTATATTGTAATTAAAGACACTGATTATAACCCCTTTGGCTGAGATGAGTCTGTTTAGATGCACTGTTTTCTGAAGATGCCTTCACTCTTTCCTTCAACTAGAAATCATTGATCTTGGTGGAGAGAAACTTTGAGGAAAACAGTTGCCCTTGAGCCCTCTGATGGAAGTGGAATAATATGAAGACCAGATCTGAAGCAGAACATGATGGTTAGGCAAGGCAGCCAAACTGAGTGCCATGAGAGGAAATGTTCTTGCTGTAGAGGTGGGCAAGAATAGTCACACACTCTTCTCCCTGCTTAAGGACCTGGTATGAAAATGTTCCTGAACTAAAATCTTGTCCTGTTGCAATGTATGCCCTGACTTTACCTCTCCAAAGCAGAGGTAAGCCTTGTTACGTCCCTCTGGAAGGCATGATTGAAGGAATATTGAAATGTTATTGCTGGTCTTTCTTGTGTGCTACAGGAATTGTTCATGAGGTGGTATCTGCTCTAAGGTTCCTCATTCTCCAGAGAGATGTCACACACTGGCTGTTACCAAACACAGTCTCATGGGTTTCAAGGAGAGAAATTTCCTCCTGTATGAAAAGGAATAAGTGATGCATTGTGGTATTCAAAACATCAGAGGGGTCATTCTAACTATGCAGAGCATTGTCAAATGGGCAGGTGTTGCCTTGCTGAGATTTCATAAAGTCCCTTCAGCAACTTGGTGCTCCATTTCCCACTGGCATTGCAGTATGCAGAAACCAGCCCCATCCTCCTTTTTTGTTCAACAAAGGGCAAGAGATGCTAAAGTACACAGGAGGTTTTCAAGTGATTGCAGAATACTGCTGGCCCTCAAGAGCACAATTTCATCTGAGCTGCCAGTATTTCCCATGGTGTTTATCCCTCTTGATTTTGCAGTCTCAATGGCTCCCGAGTCCATGTGCATCACCCAGTGTCTGCTCTGAAACATGATGCATAAACATGAACATAAACAGCTCAAACTCTTTCATATCTTTGTCTCATTCCTATTTATTCTTTGGTATAAGACATTTAATATGTTTTAAGTAGTTTTTATATCAGTGATGTAGACTCACTGTTTAGTCTATTATCTTTTGACCATCATTCAATTAGAGTGATGATTAGACTCCTGCAGGGTAGATTTAACTAAGTACATTTGACTATTCTCATTTGAAAAACAATCTTCTTTGTAATATTATCTTTCTTCCCCATTCCTTTTTTTTTAAAGTGATGAAGCAGTCTGCGGTGTCAATACAAATGCTGCGACATTTATAGCAGTTCAGCTGGGAGCATACCGCCTGCCTGTTCCTTTTATTCCTAATTTGCTGATGATTTCCAGCAGCATAAGAGCACAAGCAAGCACTCCGTTTGATAGCAGTGTCTGCTGGTGCCCTTTTCTCTTTTTTTGTAACCCTTATCTAATTTTGGCAGGACCACAGTTCCTGCTCTTAGACCTGATAACAGGATCAGCACACACACTACAGTAAAAGGCTTTGAGAACATTTAGGCAGGATTCTCAGTCCAGCACTTGCTGAAGTGGGGCCACCTGACCCATGAGACAGAGTATCCTTTGGTTCCAATGAGCTTGTTGGGTACCTAAAACCCTAATAATCCTAGCACTTAGTACTGCAATTGGCATCTATCTTGCTGACTCCCTTTGTTCCCTCTCTCCTGACTTGTAAATGGTCTCAAATACTCAGTAAGAACTGCTGCTTAACCATGGTGTTTTACAAGTTTTTACGTTTTCTAATTTATTTGTGGTTTCCATGGTGCAAACCTTAACGTGCAGAACAATGTGGGGAGAGGACTGGGAGGGTCACCAATCTTAAGGCAAGAAAGAATCATGAAATTTAGCACAATCACATGCAAGAAACAGATAATTTAATTTTGAGTGTTCATATATTGAGATCAATACCTTGTGTTAGACTAAAACATATCACCCAGAAAAGCAACAAATCATCAGCTGATGCCATCAAGAAGTGGAGAAACAATTTACATCTCAGCCCCTTTTTAACCACACTTGTGTACAAATGCACTTGTGTAAAAAATGCATTTATTTCTGCTACCTAAACTTGACAATTATTATCTGTTGATAACTTAAATATCACTACTGAATCATTTATTTGAAATATTAATACCTTCTTAATACTAGGCATTTTAAGACACTATAGAAGCATTGTCTACAGATTTTGACAAACAAATTGTATTTTTTCACATTTCTGAAAATTATATTTTCAGAGCTCTTGGCAATTTTCCTGTGCTCCAATTCTTTGGTAGGCCTCTTCTGCAAGTTAATTTAATTTTGCAAGAAACGTAGTCACTAACTTGACACAGGTGCTCAGGATCACTTCAACAATGCTGTATTTAAGCATTTACATCACTGTGTTGCTCACTATTTTCTTGTCCATATATCTTTTTTATCTATTTTTTTCACAGCATTGGTCTGAGCACTTCAATTGCATTGCTTGACTTCTTTTAAGTCACAAACTCACAGAGTAATTTCTTTCCAGAATCCTATTTCTCCCCACACAGATCCAGCACCCCTCATCCCTAGATGTGTGGTTTTGCATTGCCTGGTGTTAAAACTGCTCTTGTTCGGGTGACTTGAGCTGAGAAAGTGCTCCAGCTCCCTCTGCATGACTGCCACCTCATAACAGATTTCCCTTGCTGCCTGGGCACCTTCCACACTGGCTTTACAGGGTTTTTGAATCTCTCTCAGGTGCTGAACAAAACCAGTGCCTTGTCCTAGGCTGCCTGACTCAGAAACAAGGCAGTCCATTTCATGACTGCTCCTCACCAAGGGCTTAATCCATTGGGTCCTTTATTACACAGTGGGGAGTTTTTGTTGATACTGGTGGGGTTTTTCTGAGATAACACCCAGCTAGCTTGTTACAACAAGTATGGATTAGCAGTCTGTCATGTCCACAATTGCCTTTTTCAGACAAACTTATAAACCGGAAAAGTAAGAGATATATTAAATAAAGTCAGCTTGTTCTTATGAAACAATGGTTTCAGTGATTAAATGTACTTCTTCTTGATCATTGAATTGCACATCAAGCTTTTTCATAGTTTCACTCAGGATGTAAATCTCTCAGCCAGTGACTTCCTACTCATCCTGTTAAATTAGCATATCACAATCCTGTTCCAAATTTTCTATAATGCCTCCAGTACTCAATAAGTTACTGAAAAAATTATTCCCTTATCTTTTGGGACATTTAGGATGTGCAAGACATGCTCTGCTCCTGTTACAGGAGCCAGCATACTACATCTCCCAAAAATCGTGAAAAAGCTTTTTACTGAATGTTTCTGTTCTTTCTGGTCTCATTTGAAATGTATTTTAATCTTCAACTATTGCAGGCTTTGAGTAATTTTATGTCCTTGTTGTGAACATATCTACCTTGAACAATTTTCCTCGAACAAAAGGTAGATTGCCACAGTAAGAAGATGCATCTCTCCAGCCTTGTTCATGAGACAAATTTACCAGGGGCTACCATGACGGACTTTCTCTGAATTTGGGAACATCCTAGCACATAACTCATGCAGCTTCAGAATGATGGGATGAACACTGGGATGGGTGCAGCTGTGATGCTCCATATGAGAAGCTGTGTAAAGTTCCCTCTTCCCTATAACCTAGTGGTTGTGCTAAAGGAAGGCAGGAGCCTGGCATCTGCTGCCTGCCCCACCATTCTCTGCCCATTCTACTTCCACTTTTCCTCAGAGGCTGCAGCAGCAACTTTGTGCTTTACAAGTGTGAGTTCACTTGAGAGAATTCCAAAGCACCCCGCAGCTTTCCCAACCTTCTCAGACTTGGAGTCTCCTTGTATGACAGCCTTTTGAATTGGCCACAAATATGTTTTCTCGTTACCCATTCATGTATTAAATACTCATCTCAATGATGAAATGCTTGTCTGGGTCTCTTTTAATGAACAAGTGTCAGATGTTTAGCACCAGTAGATTTTATTGCTCAAAGGCACAGGCTTCTTGGAGTTCCTCTCAGTCACTTCCAGCTCTGTCTGACTCAAAATAATGGGGAGGGTGGAAAGGGAAAGGAAGAGCCTGTTCCTGTCAATGGGATTCCAGCTGGTTTGTATATAAAATCTTTCCAGGACACCCAAAATGCTTTATTCACCAGTTGGATGTCATATTCTAAACAAAACCAATTATTTGGTTGACATCTACAACCCTGCTGAGGTATGTGATAATGGTGCTCCTTGTCTGCAAAGACAAGCACACGCATTCTCCCTGCAGCGAGCAGCCAAGCGGCCCTCGCCAGCCCCGGCAGCGGAAGAATGCGCCCCTATTCCCTGCCTCTTCCTCTCTCAGCCAAGCCCCTGAGAATACCCTGGCATAACTTCCTGGCAAGAACCATCATTTTTATGTTGCTTTTGGGCAAACTTCAATGAGTCATCTTGTATTCACGCTCATCTATGGTTGGCTTTTCTAATTTTTTTTTTCTTCTAGTGTTCTGATCTGCCAAGCTGCGAGCAGTTTGCTTAACAATGTGCAATGCTTGGGGAACAGATGGGCTCTTTTCTTCCACCCGGTGACATGCAAAAATGAAATTTTATCCATCAAAGTTCAGTCTGTGAGATTTTATTTGGAATGGTGGTTTTAACAACTACTTTGCCACCCAGCAGCTCCACTGTATTTCCTTCCGCACTGCATACAACTTAATGACAAACTCAGCGCAGAGCAGCCAGCAGTCTGCATTGTGGTGCCACCTCACACAGGATTATCTCAAATTGCCCTCTTGCACAAATACATACTTAGAAAAAGTTAGTGTCATTGAAAATTTACAGTGTAGGCAAGGATAATGGTTTTCCAAGCGTAGTAGCAGCTCTGGAAATAGATGCCCAGGTTCTCAGGCACACTGTAGGGCTGACTACACTGATGGATTCCCCTTTTCCAGGATTGGTGCAAACTCACTGTTATCCAACCTACAAATCCTGCTTTAACCCAGAAAAAACATTTTTGAGAAAAACATTATGTCTTTCCATGTGCCATTTCATGAAATGTTAAGGAAAAAAATAAGAAAGAATGCTTCATACTCTGCTGCTCCACTTGTTCAGACCGCCTTTCCAGAGGGTTGACTAGTATAATTTTTTTCACTGAAGTTTTGCTTGCTACCTTTAGAAGCCAAATGGCACTTTGCTGAAATACACACTGCTCACTTCCATGAAAGACCAAGGGAAACGGCTGAAATCAGAGCTATCCCAGGAGTACTGAGCAGGTCATATCTAGGACTGCTGCATTCCATACACCCAGTCCAAAGTGCTCTGGAAGCCCTTTTGGCCATCTGTGCAAAGAAATAGTTTGTTCTTTAGTTGACTGATATACTTCTTTCCCTGTAGGTAAAAGAAAATGGGTGTAATAGCTTAGACATTCCCATATGTTGCTGGTGAATTTCAGCTTCTTGAAGCTGTTGATAACCAGTGCAATCTTGCCTAGAGCAAGATCAGCACACAGACATGATAGGCTTTTGTGAGCTTTAAAGATGGATTAAAGTAGAATATTCACAAAGGCTAATTAAGCAAGAGCAGCTGCTCATCACAGGTCGGTCTGCAGGCAGTGGGCAGAGGGAAGCTCTCCTCAAAGTGACTCAGAGCACATCCCTACATTAAACTCTCATTCTGAATCACCTCCTGGGCGAGCCTCTGCTTCCCTCGCAGATGCCCATCTCTGCCATTTCACATAATTCATCTTTCCAGCTGTGTCCCCTGGGCTCCTCTGCTGTCACTGTGGACACAGACCAGGGGAAATTGCTGTGAAATCTATTGCAGGTGGAAGGATAAGCATGTTGTAAATGGCCTCACAGACTCAAATGGGGTTTGATCTTTCCAGTGATGAAACACAGCTTGCTAAATTCTGTGTTTTGAAACTCACTGCTAATATTTTAAAGTGAAAAACAATAACCATATGGGATTTAGCAATTCGCATGCCAGGTTATGATGAGCTGCTTGGTTTGTCAGTTCCCAGCTGCTCCTTTGAAAAATCACCAGGGGATTTCCTCACTGACTGAGCTGCCAGCTATCCTGGGGTGAATACAGGGAACAAGAAGTTTTGTATTAGATTTTATGGGCCAGAGCCTTCAGCATGCCACAATCCCTCTGAACCACATGAATGTGAACCAAGGACAAACTGACTCTCATGAATCCCTGCATTTATGGGGAAAGAGCTCTCCATGGACACAAAACTGGTGGAGACAATGTTCCAGCTCCATATTTCAGACACATGTCCTATGGCACAGAGAGGTAGGAGGACTGGAGATGTGTGAGAATAGGGCTCCTATGCTGCTCATCCTCTGCCTGCTGGTTTCCTTCGAGCCAGATTTACGGCTGCAGCAGACCAGTGCTTTTACACCTTCTAGGGACAGCTGTCCATCACCTACAGCGACACATATGCACGTTTACTGACCCATAGATCCAACAAGGATGAGAGCTGAGGTTTCATGTGCTCTGTGGCACAGAAAGCGTGGGAATGTTCAGGGTGAGCCAGTGGGTTGTTGTCATGCCCTTCACCCAAGACAGCCCTATCAGACTTTGCCCCCTGGAGCGTCTGGCACCGACAGCAGCACTGAACTGGCCCACACAGCCTGGCCTGACTCAGTGCAAGGAGAAGCAGTGTGGTTGGCCATAGAAAGCTCTGTATCTCAAAATCAATTTGCCTGTGGTTCTGCTGACACCTTCTGATTATGCTGCTCTCCAGTAAAAGAAAGAGTATACTGAAATAAATTTCCCACCCCCTATTCCACTGAAGATAGAAGACAGAAGATATATTGCTAATTAAAATGTTCTAATCTGCTGGAAAGCAGTTTTGTAGGATTGATTTGAATAAAACTGATGATGCAGCCCACTCAGATCACTGGGAAGTGACCTCTCTATTATGAAGTCCCAGAATAACATAGCCAAGCAATCTTGATTTCCTAATATCTGTCAAAGGAAGAACTTCTTAGTTAGTTACAGCATATAATACGGATATTCCTGAAATGTCCTCTGCTTAATGAACAGCTGATATTGGCTAACCTCATAGAAATAAGAGAGAATTAGTACCAGCTGCAAAATGCATTCACTGGATAGCGAAACTGGCAGTTGGTATTATGCCTGCTATAAATATTTTTAATTAAAAATTGTTTTCTGTCTCTTCAATTGGTATAATAGCGATAATGCTTACTGAGAGTTACTGAAGATGTAATAGGATTCCCCTTCGTATATAGCAGAGCTATTTATTCTGCTGTAATATTGCTATAGCAGAAATCTGCATAATAATATCCAGATTCTAGTGCAAGAGAAAAATAGACTGCGGGAGTGCTTCAGAATAAGGCACATGAGCAGGCAAATTCCTAAATAAAAACCATACTCAGACTCTGTTTTCTCAGGTATGACTTTAAAATTATATTAAAAACCTTTGGGGGGTTGGGGGAGGGGAATTTTCAGGTTCAGTCCACAGCCCTGGGGTATTGTATGCCTCTAAGAATGGGTTTGCTCTTTGCATGCTTACAAAGAGCTGTACAGCAGATCCTCTTGTGCTGCTCTGGCTGGCCCCTGGCACAGCTCTCTGTCAGGGAGGATGAGGGCTTGGGGGTGCTTCTCCTGCCCTCATTCAGAAAGGATCATCTCCTTTCCCATGTGGAGGGACTCGAGAGACACTGGCAGAGGGGACTCTTCAGTGCTGCAGCAGATCCGAGCCTCTGGGCACCTGGTCTCCACTTGGTGCCCTTCTGCCATGACCATCCACAGCTGATGAGGGACATCTCCTCCTTTGGGGAGTCAAGAGGCATTAGACCACCAATACCCTGGCAGGCACAGCCCATGTGAGGCATTACCTAAATAGGATGGATACTACAACAGCTGGAGAAACCTGTTAGCTGTCCCTACTGGGTCCTTGGGAACCCGTGATTGCTCTCCACACTGTGTGGCAGACTTCCTAAAGCTGATGGCACCAATCGCTTTCTCATCCCCACTTGACTCTCTTCCCCTGTGAGGCTTTGGACCTGTATAATGATTTAGGGATTTTTTCCCACTGCCATTTTCAGGCCCCTGCTTTTGTCCTCCCCAGCTTCTGATACACCTACCCCTGACCAGCACTCACCTTCACTCTCATTTTTACTCTCCTGTGTATATCTCAGAGGTCCTGGTGCAGCTTGCCTTAGTCTGGTGTTTGCTTTCTGGCAATTCCCAGAGGCTCAAGTCAAGACAAAAGCCTCATTCTGTCAGTCACTGTACGAATACACAATTAGGCCCATTCCCTGCTCCAAAGACCTTTTGATCTAAACCTGCTGGTTTGATTTCATGACAGTAAATTTCTTTCCCAGTTTGGCTCTCATCCTTTTCTTGCCCCTAAAATGACAGCAATTTTATTGCAAGCAAGAAATTTCCCAGACAAAGCTATGGTCTCTTTTACCCACCCATAGGTTCTTCCTTCTTATTCTGGCTTCTTCTTTCTGCCACAAATTATCTCTACTTTGCTATTCCAGCCAGCCCTTTAAGATGCATTTATGGTTTGCAGTCCTCTCATTTTCCAGCTCCTTGTTACTTCTAGGGTTCAGCTGGTAGTGTCCTCTCTGCTCTCTTTCAAAAGGAAAGATGAACTCAGCTTGCTGGGGCATTTCCCAGGCTCTCCACAGAGAAGGCAGCAGCCCCACTGTGGTGTGTTCTTGCCTGGCCAGGTTTGCAATGGACACCAACACCATCATCTGTGATCACCTCTGCACATCAATGATTCCCCAGCAAAGATAAGAACAAAACAAAACCAGAGAAGTAACTCACACAGGATGCCCAGGGAGATAAAGGAAGAGAGAGGAGATAGAAATGACACGACACGACGACCTCATTTGCCTGAGGGCATTAGAGGTCATGTTAGCCAGGGAATTAAATAAAATGAAGTTTTCTGAGTCCATTTTGAATTCTGAGGCTGGGCAGGGGGAGTTTCTGTTTGATTATTTTAATTCTTCCAGGCTACCTCCTAGGGTCAGATCATCTAATTTTATTGCAATAATGAAAGTACTCTATTATGAAAAAGGACAACACATGATTATTTTTTTCTCCATCCAATCCTATGAATTGGTTTTGGTGGCCACTTTGACCACTTGACAGGTTTTATATGAAATACCTGATAATTTAAGAGCCTGTTACACCAGAAGAAAATCTTGCTTGCCCATGTGCCTGTTTACTGCCCTGTTGTAAACTAAAAGAATTAAGAATACCCAAAACCAAGATAAATTTGAAATATAATTCTCCAGTTACTTGAATCAAAAGGCAGTATTGATTATTTAATTACATAGAAATGATCCAGATGCTTAGTATTTACTACAGATTAATGACTGTCCCAGAGTACTTAATGGCTCTTCTTGCTGCCATCAACAAAAGCTGCTTATTAATCTCTGGAAAATGGCTTGCATAACAATCACAACCTGCTGTTAAAAGTTTATAAATAGATAAAAGTGTCACATGGATTTATGAGTGCTGAGGCTGAATGGGATCTGTGTGGCATTTCTAGCAAATGAATGCCATGTGCATGAGCTCATCTGATTGCTTGAATTATCACAAAATCCCAAGTTGCTCTTTTGGATTGGAAAATGGCGCATAAGAAAGTGCCAAGTGGCTGGAGTCCTATCTACTGGCTGGGAAATAATTACTTTGCTGCATAATAAAGAGGCACCTTCCTTCTAACAGCAGTGCTCTGCCCTTTTTATCGTATCATATGAAACATGCGTAAGGGAGGCAGTGCTGTTCCATTCCTTCACTTTATTTTTAAGAGGAAAAATCACTTGCACATAGACACACACACACACACACACAGAGTTGAGCCAGGTCCTCCCAAGAACAGCAATGGCTCCAGCAGGTATAGGGGTCTTGCTAGACTAGGATCTGTACTGTTCAGACAATGGTCTTTGAAGGAGCCCTTTGCACCTGGGTCTCTCCATCCCACACTGGGCTGGGTAGAACACTCAACATGGTATGTGCTGCCAGTGAAAAGTGCTTTTGGAAAACGTGTTGTTCCTGCATGAGCTGGGAGGGCATGCAGACCCTGGGGGAAGGAGTAATGGAGGGCAGGGATTTAGTTGTGCTGGCACCTGTGGTATGCTGTGTCCCACCCCTGTGCTGGCACTCACACTGTACCTCCTGCCTGGGAGCTCAGCTTCAAACCAGTGTGCAAAGGACCCTGCTCCTGTGGGGTTGCAGAATACCTGTCCCAGTCATCTGGACAGTAGTGTCAGTCCTTGCCCCCTGTAGCCATTGTCCCTGTAGCTAGCTGTCCTCAGCTTCCTAACCCCACCAGATGAGCAGTAGCTGGTTATTGCATTTGAGCTGTGAATAGTAGAAATTATACATACACGCCATTGTCTGGAGGAGCAGGGCAGGTTGTGGGAGCATCCTGTTCCTATCAGGAATTTAGGGAAATGGCTTCCATACAGCCAGAATGCAGACACTGAGGCAAGAGGGAAGATGTGAAATTACTGCCTCCTTCAAAGAATCAGACAGGAGGGGACCTGAAGGCCCTTCTCAAATCACATCTTCCAAGCCTGTTAGCATTACTGCCTCTATTTTCTGTTATTTTCAGTGTATCTGTCTTGATCAGGCAAAGACACACTTCAGTGCAGCACTGGACCACAGAGAGTTGCCCATTATTAGAAAAGAAGTCACAAGGCCCCAGTCCCTTGTCCCTTACCCCACGCACTGTTCACTTCTCCAGGGGAGGCTCAGGGGCTCATTGACCCCCCTGAAGCAGCAGCTGGCCAAGGCGCTGGGATGCAGGAGAGGACAGGGCACATGAGTAGGCTGTCGCTGCCACTCTGAGGTGTGGGGTTTACACGTGGAGCAAGTGCAGTACTTAGGAGGTTGGCAGGCTGGAAGCTGCAGCCTGTAATTTCTTTTCACTCTCAACACTCTGTGGACTGCAGCCTCCCTACCTTTCTCCCCTCATCCCATCAGGAGGCTTACTCCCACTGCCAAGCGCTGAGGGCATGCCCCTTCCACAGCCCACTTCAGTGATTTTTTTGGCGGGCTGCACCACAGGAGTCATCAGACACTAAATAAGAGCAGAACTAAACTGATTATCCTCCCTCAAACTCTTTCCAAATCTGCTTTGCTGCGCTGTGGCCAGGTTTCAGGTGAGAGATGCGCACTGTGCGCTTCATGCACTTCACTGCGCTGCCTCCCCACGACTCCCAGCCCTTCCTTCGCATCGACTGGGTGTCTGCAGCCGGGCAGGACCCCCGTCCTGCGCTCCAAGATTTTGCAGCGCTGAGCAATACCAGCCCGGCAAGGAGCCCCAGAAAGATTCTGTGTCCAAGAGAGGCAAATTTGCCTCCCTGTGCTTTTCCAGGGGCACGGAACAATGTCAGGGGCATTCGGCAAGCAAAGCTCGGTGCCAGGCCGGGCAGAGCTGCGTGGGCAGAAGAGGAGCACATTCCCCGCCGCCTCCATCTCCCCCTCCCGGTCCTGTCCCTGCCGCGAAAGCCACAGGGCGGGCGGCAGCTCCGTTCGGGATGCTCCGCTTATCGCGGCGGCCGGTGCCATCTAGCGGGATCGGGAATGGATAACCAACCTCCCCAAAGCGCCGCCAGCACCCTCTGCCAAGGGCCTCCCTTCTTGGGGAACACCTCCTGCTCCCTGTTTGAAGGATGTTGACAGACAGAAATTAAAATAAATGGCTAAAAGCTTGCATCAACTCGATGTCAAGCTTGCAGACAGAAAGGATCTTGGAAGCCCTGTTCGTTGCGTGAGATAGGGATGTGCAAAGGGCTGGCAGATGGAGCAGGCGAGGAAAATCAGCAGCCAGTTCCGAAGGAAAGGTTTTGGGAGAATAAAAACTGATTTTTAAATTAGTAGTTTATTTAGGTATAGATCAGGTGGTAGAAATCTTTCTCATCATTTAGGCAATTAAACATCGTAGAGTGCAGGTTTTTATGAACAGATGCGGTGAACACCTGTCAAAGACAACACTGTCCTGCCTCAGGGTGTTCTTGCTCTTAAAGGTCTCCTCCAGTTTTTCACCCCATTGGCTTTTCATGGTCTCCATGAAAGAGAGCGGAGGAGGCACTTTCTTGCTCTTTCATTGAAGGAAATGCTCAGTTATAGGTACAGCAAGGGGCAGGGAGGAGGATGCAGAGCACCATTACTTAAGTTACTTATTTATTATCCAGTTTCATCAACTGAGTAGTAAGTTACTCAGCTGAAAAATCAAGTCTCGTCAGGAATCTCTTTTCTTTGGTTACGAGCACCGAAGCACTCCGGGTGTTTATTCCTGTGGAGGGTACGGGTGCGCAGCCCGCCCGGGCTGTCCCACACGCAGGGCGGGGGAAGTTCCGCTCGGCCCGGCGGCCCCGCCCCTTCCGGCGCGCGCGCGGACATGGCGGCCGTGCTCCAGGAGGAGGCCGGGCCTGGGCCGGGCTCGAAGCAGAGAGAAAAACAGAAGAACAAGAACAAGAAGAAAGCGGCGCCAGGTGAGGGCGGGACGCGGGACGGTGCGGGGCTGGCGGTTCGCCGGGGGGGGCGCGGGCTGAGGGTCCCTCCGTGGGGCGGTGCGGAGCGTAGAGGCGGCTGGTGGGTGCATGGGGCCGGCAGCGACGGTGCCGTGTTGTGGTGTGCCCACCTCTGAGGTACTCGCCTCAGTCTGTGCCTTCTTCCTGTGTAATATACTTGCATAATCATCTTCAATATATCAGATCAACAGCGCGTATCTCAGCTGCGGATTTCTTCTTCTCTTCTCTCTTTTTTTTTTTTAATTTAATATAAATAATTTAAAGCAGTAATTTTTCAAAGGTCAGAAAAGATCCAAATTGCACTCAACAGTGTGTTAAATCAATCTTATAACCGTAGCTTTATTTATTTTTTTTTTTAATAGCAGTTGATGAATCTGAACTTCTCACTGTGCCAGATGGATGGAAAGAGCCGGCCTTTACGAGAGAGGATAATCCCAAAGGGCTGCTGGAAGAAAGCAGTTTTGCAACATTGTTCCCGAAGTATAGAGAAGCATACTTGAAAGAGTGCTGGCCACTAGTCCAGAAAGCATTGGGTGAACATGTACGAACTCTTAATAATTGTGATACTGCAGTTTACATTTTGAGACATACAGGGCTTACTTAAGCTAATACAGATAGTGCAAGCTGCTTTTCTCATACTGTATTTGTAAATTTCTAGTGTGCTTGCATTTTGAGTTAGCAGTATCATTTTTTGTCGTCAAAATTGTTGAAGAACTGTGTACCAGACTTGCAGTTCTTTACAAATGCTGTCAGCAAAATATTTGCAGCAGCAGCAAATATCTCTTCTTCCAGGCACTGACAGCTTTGTTGTGCTTCAATTCAGGGAGATGAGAGAGGTGATGCTTTGGGGCTTGAGACACATATTCAGTCTGGGTTTTGTCTCTGTATGTGTGAATTTTCTTAAGCTAAAAGTCACTTAAGAAATTTGGGAAAGTAGGTCTACATTCTGTTAGTTAACTGCTTGTTGCCAAAGCTGAATTATGATATTGATCCGATGTTTCATTTCAAATCCTGCAGTATGTGAACGCAGCACTGGATCTGATTGAAGGAAGCATGACTGTCACTACCACTAAGAAGACTTTTGATCCATATGCAATCATTAGGGCTAGAGACTTAATAAAACTTCTGGCAAGAAGTGTTCCATTTGAGCAGGTCTGTAATAAATCCTGAAAGTTTTTATCCATCACAATGCTTATACTTTGTCTTAAATTCCACCATAATATTATACTTAAATTCTGTTATAATACTTATACTACATTTTAGAAATCTAGGAATTTCAAGTGAGTCAAGTAAAATAAATTATATATTCAAAGTAAATATATCTGAAAGCAAAGGGAGAAGAATAAACTGAAGTGTTCTCCTGACTCTCATGAGTAATATATTTGAATTCAGATGACATTGCCTGCATCTTTTTAGGCAGTTCGTATCCTTCAGGACGATGTTGCATGTGACATCATTAAGATAGGCTCTCTGGTGAGGAAGAGAGAGACTTTTGTAAAGAGAAGAGCACGGCTTCTTGGGCCAAAAGGATCTACTCTGAAGGTATTTCCTATAAGTGTAGTAACCAGACAATACTGAGTCCCAAATTTGTGTCAGGTATTCCTATTATACTAATTTATTTTCTTTTTTTGGTGTAGGCCCTGGAACTGTTAACAAACTGTTATATTATGGTGCAAGGCAACACTGTTTCAGCTCTTGGACCCTTTAGTGGGCTAAAAGAGGTAAGATGAGGTAGATGAGCTGTTTGTGTAGCAAACACAAACTTCTGTGCCCAGCTCGAGGGTGAGCAATACACAAAATCTGGCAACTTCGGCAGTATCTCACTGAATTTTTAGCTGTGTGTTAGTAAGCTACATTTACATGAATGTCCATAGTGTTATCATCTTAGAATTTTAAGATTTTTCTGTCTTGGAAGAAAAAGCATCTGTATATGTTTTAATAACTATGTGTGAGAAGAATGCTTGTCAAAAGCAAGTTCCTTATGACACCATAAGCTCCACGGTAACGTGAAAATAATGTTTGTGGGGCCTGCTGGAGTCTATTAGAAGCATGACAATATTATTGGCATTTTTGAACTGCTGTTCCTTCCAGTTAACCCTGTGCTTTAGCTTTTTAAAGGCTGGAATCAATGATGTTGGTGGTCTTCTACAACCTTAATGTTTCTGTATTTTTAAGGCTTATTACTTTGGGGAGGCAGAGTTGGGGTGAGGAAGCACAATATTTTATAGCTGCTATTTTAATTGGGTCGAAATACTTGCTGAGCTTTCTGTTCTTTTTTCTTTTGTACTCAATACAGGTTAGAAAAGTTGTTTTGGACACAATGAAGAATATACATCCCATATATAACATCAAGGTTAGCGTGGACCACTGTGCATCTTTGTTAATATTTCTTCCCAGAGGGTTGTATGTTAATAACTTACATGTTTCGGTGTAGTAATCTACTTTGAGAATGTCTGTAGTGTGCTGCTTTATAAAAACCACTGACTTTGATATCTTCCATTTTACTAGGATACATTACTATAATACCATTATGGCATTATCTGCAAAATCAAAGGAAAAGTGTGTATAAAATTTCTCCTTTTTGATTGTTGGCTTGATACTTGCTCATTTAAACTGATGCAGCTTCTCCAGTGCATTCTGTCCCTGTTTTGAGACATCTTTCTGGTTCTGCTGTTAATTAAGCCTCTCTGCTCATACTGAAGTAAGATGTGGAAGGTTTGGATGTAGCATATTCCCTGTAAGAAAGTCTAGTGAAACTTGTATTTTGGATCTCTTGGCTTCTACTGTAATACTCTTAATAATTTCTCTGTGATGTTTTGAAACTACTGAAGACTTTGATGATCAAAAGGGAATTAGCAAAAGATCCTGAACTGAGGACACAAAGTTGGGAAAGATTTTTGCCTAAATTCAAGCGGAAGAACTTGAAAAAACGCAAGGAGCCCAAGAAGAAAAATACTAAGAAGGAGTACACACCATTCCCACCTCCGCAGCCAGAAAGCCAGGTCAGTTTAAACTTTTGTTTGGTTATGCAAGAATATAGCACACCTGAAACTGTGTTCTTAAAAAGAGATGAGGAGGCTTTTTCTGATTCCCTGATATTACCCATCTGGCTTATAATGCATAATTAACTAAGGCTTCCTGCTACTTGTCTTACTCAGATTGATAAAGAATTGGCAAGTGGTGAATACTTCTTGAAAGAAAGACAGAAGAAACGCAAGCAAATGGAAGAGATAAAGGTAAAATTGTACTAATCCAGGGTCCAGTTAAAAAGCATTTGATTTGACTTGGGATCTGATTTTTTTTTGTCCTTTTTGTCCTGCTCTATTGCTACTTGACCTTTTTATTGGTAATTTCAGGCAAAGCAAGCAGATGCAATCAAGAGAAGACAAGAAGAAAGAAATAAAGCTTTTATCCCACCAAAAGAAAAGCCAGTTGTAAAAACAAAGAAAGGTAACCATTTTTTTCCTGTTTTAAAACATTTTGTTGTCAATTTCTAGACTGAGTGATTTTGCAAATATGACCTAGGAAAAAGAAAGGTCATACAAAAAAAGTCCTGGTGGTAATACCTATGCCTAGAGTTGCCAGGGACAGTAGAAAGATCATCTAGCCAATAACTCTATACCTATAAAATGGCAATTCTCCATTGAAGAGTCTCAATTGGTTGTTCTGGCTTCATCAATTTTTGCCTTTCAGTTTTACAGTGAAGCTGCCATGACTTTTACATCTAAGTAAGCAGAAAGCAATCCTTACTTGAAAAACTTGTATCACAACTTTGGTACGAGATGGAGTAAATATCTTTTCTAAAGGTTAAAATAAAACCACACTATGTGCAGAATAAGAGCTTATGTTCTCAAGTGATTTATTTTTTAATGCACTAGAGAAACAAGTCTTTAGTTCTCACTGATGATGCTTCATATTCATAGTATTAGATATACTATTAGCTATACTACCTACATATTATTACACTATATATTACACAATTTCTTAGGAACTTTAAAGGTTGTGTTTCTTGAAAAGCATATGTTTTGTAGCATTGATACAGTACTTTTTTTTGTTGTTATTGTGATGGCAGTAAATATCCAGTGACTTGGAAACTGTTGTTTGCACAATGTCTCAAATATGGTGCTTTTCTAGCTGCCGTGTGTTTTGAGCTGAAATCCTTCAGTCTTCCAAGAACAGATGACAGGAGTAGTTTGTATGGTACCCACCATTAGATTTACGAATTAACTAGGAGATAGGAAAAGTTAGATCCAGACTCATGGCTTGTGCTCAAAAGAGAAAATACCATCACTTGAGTGAACATAAGAGTAGATTACTCACATTGCTCAGCACTATGTGTTTTAACTTCAGTGTTCTGGTACTCCCAGAAGTTTTTAATAAAGGTTTTCATGCAGGGGTCAAAGATTTACATCATTCCCCCAGCCCACCCTTCCTCATCCTTTGTCTGACAGTGGCCGTTAATGGATGGTCATGGACAGAGTATAAGGATGGGATAGGCATGTTTGGGATCTTAGCACTTTAGTTATTTGCAGAGACAAAATGCTGTAAAAGCTTCTCTGCATGTAAGCACTCAGCAGTTAATTTTTTTTTATGCAAGATCAATCGAACCTATGTCTAAAACACTGTGTGTGTACGTACTACCTTCAGATGAGTACATCTGTGTTCTGAGGAATGGATGATAATAGTTTGTATGTCTGTAGGTTGTGGCATGTGTTCAAATGTTGTATGGGATGTTTTTATGTAATTGTTCTTCAAATTTTGCTGAATAGGATTTGTAGGTAATACTAGTTTCAACAAAAAATATTATTAGAATAATCTGTAAAATCATTAGTGAACATAAAATGAGACCCAACCAATACCACAGGATGCAGTTTACTGTGTTTATATATAAAGTCTTCTTGTAGACTGTTGACATTTTTCAGAAGTAAAATTCATGTCTGTTTGTATTTCCTGCTGCGTAGCCTCCACTGAGAAAAAGATTGATATTGAGGCCATCAAAGAAAAGGTAAAGAATGCAAAGAAGAAGAAATTAGGAGCACTCCCTGAGGAAGAAGTAAAGTTAAAAATAGCAGCAGATGAAAAGAAAAAAAAGAAAAAGAAGTAATTCACCACCCAAGATGTTTACTTGTCACCTCTGATAATGAACATTTTTACACTCAGAAGATTGGAGATTTTCTGCTGTCGGTATAATGTGGACAAGAAAAAACTAAGTAGAAAGATCATGCTCTTTTCCTAAATACAGTTTAATTAGTGGATCTATAATAGCTGTACAGACTTGGTGAGATTAGTGAAGAAAATCTGTGCTCCTGTGTTGTTGGAGAAAGTAAGAAAATGTATTTGGATAATATCTGCCTGTGTAAAGGGAAGGGTTCACAATAGAAACATTGCGGAGTTTGATGTGGAGTGTTAAACATTTGGGCCAGAAAACTCTGGGAAGGTGAAAGCTTACGGTAATGGTGTGGTGATTTATTACTATATTAGGCTTTTATTTTTGTAAAAGCTGATTATTTTTGTGTGTCTTGTCTTGATGTTAATAAACTATTTTAATACAATGTTCTTAAATCCTTAGTTAATGTACTGCACAACCTCAGTTGTGTTGTCCAGGAAACAAGAACAGTTTCAACTGAAAATCAGACAAACCATAATCTTCATTGCATACCATTAATAAACTGTCATTTATTAGCATTATCCTGATGAGTTTTTACACAGAATATAGTACAAAGTGTCTTTACATAGGGATTGTGCTGCAGGGAAAGGAAAAAGTTGTGTTATTTACCTTTAAATACATTCTTAGTTTATTTCCTTCTTGCAAGAGTGTCCTAAAAATTGTGCTCCTCCTTTTTTTAGATGCTTCCCCTTTTTAAAGGAAGTTTAGTAGTTTTTCAGTTTCCTGAAACTGTGAAATGTGATGAGATAAAGTGCAGCAGAAGAGCAGCTGTTGCTTATTTCATACATCTAAGATTACAGAAACAAATGTAATGAGGAGGTGATAGATCCACACTAATTTCATGACTCTTGAGTGCTTTTGCTGGGTTTTGCAATTTTGATCAGTGCACATGCAGTGGAAATGATTCTAGAAGGATGCAGCTCAATGCCTTTTAGGTTTGTGACCTTTTACTTGAAACTAGTACATGAAAACACACTTTTTTTTTTTTTTTAACACAAATAAATAAGAGTATGTTTGGTTAGAGAGCCAGTACATATGCATTGGGACATTGCTATGGTGCTTGCCCTCTAAGCAGGTGGACCTTTCAATTACGTGAGCTTGGCACTTAATTGTTAAGGAAAAAATACTTCCCATCTTAGGGACTGCACTGTTCATAAGTGGCAGTTTGTTTTGGAATCAATCAGGAAAATAGTATTTAAGCATCTTTCACTGAGAACACAATGCATAAGTCACCGGCCACCCATCTAAGAAATTAGTGATTTGATGGGTTCAGTGATAGCAGCACTATGAAAAGCTTTTTTAGAAACACCAACTGGTGTTTGGCAGTTGACAGAGAAAGGGGAGACCAAAGTTCAGGGCTTGGTGGGTAGTTCAGACCTCTAACATAGTTAAAGGACTAATTTCAACAGGAGACACTGCAATACTTGAGTTTAAATTCCTGCTCTCACAAAGGTGCTTCAGCAGAAGAGTGCAGAGTGAGGACCCACTAGGGAGGAGTTTGACAAGCCAGGGAAGGAACATGAGTGTATCAGGGGAGGGAGAGTCCTTGGTTCTGATCTGAACTGCATCAGGCTGCTTTCATGACAGAGGAGTGGCACACATTCACCCGCCTGTTCATAAAATTAGAAACAAGTGTAATGCTGTTTGTTTCACACTGGTCTTTTAGACTGGCATATCATTTCAGGAATCTGGCTGTGAAAGTATCCTAAACGGGAGTTTTCAGCGGCATCAGCTAACTTCTTGAGTGCCTGAGTTCCAGTGCGGGAAAATGTAGCTCATCTTGGGGCAGACTGGCTTTATGTTCACTTCCATGGAAGTATGCTTTTTTAAAATTAGAACCCCCAGCTGAGACATTTATGTAGCTTTTACATGACATCTTTCTCCACTTCAGGAAATCTTGTCCTATTGTTATGGGGTGGAAAGGTATCACATGGTGTTTAGTATTTCTTAGTTGTTACTGTTACAAGTTTCAAGGATTGTTGGTAGGACATGAATTACTTAAACTGGAAAATCAAGCTTATTCATTTTCCTGTAGGTAAGCCAAAGGATTTGTCTGCCCAAGAGTCCATGTCTGAATGGAAAGGGCTGCATGGTGCCACTTGCTGGTGCTTTGTGCATCTGTTTCCTTACAGAGTATTGCAGTTGTGTAAAATGTAAATAATAGAAAATAAAGTGGGCTTGGAAGAGTGAAGCGTTTTTTGTACTTTCAGAACAGTGTGAACTACTGCAAATTATGTTATTGATTTTAGAGTTTACAGACTTGCAAAAATGCACCTGGTCTGTTTCCATATCAGTGTTTTGCATTTATCATATGGAATTCATGGGAATATGCTGTGTGAACAATTCAAAGTGGTTTGATCAACCAGAGCTAAATACCTGGATTTTTGAATATCCTTAAAATGACAAAGCTGCTTTTTTGCTCCTGACTTCTTGATTTTCAAGCTTTTTTTTTTTTTTTTTTTTTTT
>VZSR01003812.1:6090206-6124710 GCA_013398615.1 Brachypodius melanocephalos | reverse complement strand
TTGGTGTCTGCAGGGCTGCTCCTTTCACATGTTCTCACTCCTCTCTGGCTGCAATTGCTTGTGCACAACCTCTCCTTCTTGAATGTATTATTCTAGAGGCACTACTACTGTGGCTGATGGACTTGGCCTTGGCCAGCAGCAGGGAAATGGCTCTGTGGGACATGCAGGAAGCTTCTGGCAGCTTCTCATGGAAGCCCCTCTGTTTCCAAAACCTGTCCATGCAAACCAAATACACCCACAAAACTAGGACATAAATAATTTAGATAGGAACTCAGTATATCAAGTATTAAATCCAGGGAGTCTTATTTCAAGTGAGCAGTTGGTATTTCCTTAGATACTTTTAAGGACAATGGATACAATCTGGCATTGTACAGAACTTATCTTCCAGTCCTGGAAGATAACTCTGCCAGTTAAGACAGAAGCTTCATGTTACATCTTGTCAAGGCTCTGAGATGATCATGATGAAAGATATATGACAGTGGCAGATGCACCTTAGTGCTTCATGGTCTCTTTTTTTCCAAATTCTGCTTTTTAAGAGTCCATGCACCTCCTCTCCTACATCCTATAGGAGTAATAGGCTTAAAGTTCGATAAAAGTATGCACAATACTAAGTTTAAAGTTGCATAGTAAATTTAAATACACTTTCCATTTTGTGTGAGTGCTCAAACTGGTTGACAGATGAAAAGCGATGTACAGAAATGTTCACAATGATCTCTAGTTTAACTGCAGTTACACTCCTTATTTGCTTATAATATTGCATTTAAACATCAAGATTGAACTAAATGGCATGGGAAGAAAATGCACAGGAGAGGAAGATTTGCATGTAGATATCACTGCTGTTTAAGGAAACAATACTTACATTTTTCCCCTCATGAACTGCTTCTCAGTTTTCATTTTATAACAAGTTACTTGTTGACTTAAGGAGGAAAAATTTAATGTATAATATGTGAAAAGTGATGGAAGGCAGCACGAATTCAAAAGAGACTGTTGTGAAGCTCTGATGAAACTGGTGAGACTGCCGTTTTTGAGGAGGTTTAGAGCAGAACTAAGCAGTGCTTTGGGTGGCTGAGAATGAGCTCACATTTGTCAGATTAAAAAAAAATTTAGATCAATGTTCTCATTTTATAATACATGTTTTACAAATATCAATGGTTGATCTTTGTAACTTGCAATTCAAGGAGTTTTAAGTTTGCATTTTCTTTTAAAAACTACTTTTCCAAAAAATGGGAATGCCCTGAATTCAATCTTATTTTTTTACATATCTAGGTGGACAGTTACCTCCAGCAAAAAAGAAGTTTCATGTGAAATAAAAGCAGCATCTTCTTTTCTGCCTTTTTGAAGTGCCAATGGCCACTCAAAATACTGTTTTCAATTCCAATGCTTTTACTTTTGTAACAGATTTTATCATGTATTGCACTACTATCTCTACATTAAATAGTTCCTGGCAGAGGTCGTATTTAAGACCAGGGTTTTGCAGTATTTTGAAAGAAACTTCTTTGATTCAGTTTCAGGTTTAGATGCCATTTATTTGTCTATTTCTTATGCTTTTCCTTCCCCCCCCCCCAGATTTCAGTTCTTTACTTTTTCAAAAGACAAAACTAAGCACAATTTTAAAATATTAATATTGCCCTTTTAACACATCCTAACAATATTTTGTTTGTTTAGAGCCAGTAAAGACATGTAGAAAACAGAGACCAAAGCAACATGTTCTGAAGGTCAGTATGCACAGTGGAGAGGTGATGTAAAAGATTCATCTAGAAGAGAAACTAAATAAATTTCCTGTCACGTTTGCAATTCAAGTTTGATTACTGTGCAGTTGCCCCTCTCCAATGGGGCATTTATCTTTTAGCGTCTGACAACCAGAAATGGCAAATGAACTTTTCTTTTTTTTCTAACTTCAGTTGGGGTGTTGTTAATTATGGCTGCAGCTATGTCGTCTTCTGGTGGTGACCATGCAAGATAGTAAGAAAGCAGGGAAAAAAGAAAGAACTCAGAATTAGGACAATGGTTGTGGTTCACTGAAAGATAGGGTGTGTTTTGCAGGGTAGCTGCAGATGTTGCTCTGCCCGGGGAGCAGGTGAGGGGCAGAGTACTGAGGAACACCCTTGTCTTCAGCACTCGACCCTGCTGCACTTGGTGCTTTTTGGCTTTCCCTGCAGGCCCAGCCCCTCAGAACTGCCATTCTGCTGGCTCAGTCTCTGGGAGCCTACAGAGAATGCTCGGAGAACGCTCAGAGAAAGCTCTCCAGCGCTGTTTGGCAACAGGATCTGTCCTCGCCGACGCGAGCATGAAGGCTGTGCTTAGATGTGCACAAACCCCCACACCTCGGGCTGCCGAGCTGCCTGTGGTGCCTCGCAACGAGGAGGCTTCTCACAGAACACAACAATAGCGCTCGGCTGAGGGCTGGGCTCTCGGGCTTCGAATGAGGAAGCTTCAGTCAGAGCAAAACTGCACATATCCCATTGCATAAAGCCACCTGATAATTAGAGCCTTCTTCTCTGCTTTAAAAAGCGGTCAGTCTTATGACCCCAGGTTTTTGTGGGGTTGTTTTCTGATTTTCTGCGTTTGATCACAAAAGCAATTTTTGAAAATCATAAACAGCATCACAATGATACAAATTTGTATATAAGTCATGAAGATTCCCTTACCATGTAGCGCATGTTGCTGGCTGATGGATCCACTCTCGACCGCAATGTGTTATGGGTTTGCACACATTCTTCAATAAACTTTGGATCCCGAATATCGGGTAATGTTGATGGCTCATAAGAATCAGAGGAATAACAAAAGAGTAGTAAAGCCAGGACACAAGTAGAAAACCTGCTTGTCATCGGGAAAGGGAGAAGAAGAGAGATGGTGCAAGCAGAAAGTCACCACAGCGGCTCTGGGGGCATGCCGAGGGCACGCACGGTCCGGAGCTGTGGTGCTGAAGGCCACCAGGCTCCCTCTCTGCCCGGGTTACCTTTGCGGAGCCCCTCGGCAGGCTGAGGGCAGCTGGGCGTGGCCTGGCCCGCCCCGGCGGGCGGTGTGAGGGCGGGCGCGGCGGGGAGCGGGGAGCGGCCGCTGTGGGGCCGGGCGGGGCAGCACCCCCGAGGAACAGCGTCCTGCTTGAGACCCCGCTGCCTGTGCTTGTGCTGGTACTCACTCGCTCTACCACACACCCCAATGGAACGCCGCCGGGAAAAGTATCCGTGTCGGTCCTGCCCCTGCAAGGCCAGTGCTGAAAGCCAGTTCATTTCTGCGGTTTGTGCACAGGCACCAGGGAAGTTTTCTTCAGCCAGTTCCGTCACCGAGCACTTGCTTAAGGCATACACCGCAAATGTCATTAGCCCTTTCTTTACAGTCATGCTTCTCAACACCTGGTCTCCCAGCTTTAAAAGCAGAGTGTTTCAGCTGTACAAAGCGGTTTTAGCTCTTACCAGCAGCATTTTGCTTGGGAGATTTGTGGGCTGGACGTAGTTTAGCCATGGTAATTGAATACAAAGTTAGTCACAGGAAACGAGTCATATTTCAAGAACACTGCAATGAGAATGAGGAAATTAAGCTACAAGTTCACAATAGAGCTGTAGCAGCCTTGTCTCTTTTTTTCTTCTTTCTTTAATTGTGATGGGCAAGCATTTCTCCTGTCCTTTAGGCTTCTTTGTTACTATTTATTTGGTCCCTGTCATCGTATTCATAGTAATCATAATGTATTGCAGAAAAGTTTTGGATAAATTTTCTTCTTTTGATGAAACTAGATGCTGTTAAGGCTGTTGCTTTTCCTCTTTTCCTTATATTTTTTCTTCCTTTCCACTACAAACCAATTGTTATAAAACAAAGCTACCTTATTTCTTTCTTTATTTATTTACCAATCACTCAGTGTCATTTCACTCTAATCCACCCCAAGGGATCTAGAAGGGATCTAGCCGAGCAAGAACCTCGGCTGGGGCCCATTTCTATTCTGTGGGATGGCATGCTGCAGTGTGGCTCAGAATTTGAGTCACTGTGTTCTTAAAACATTAGAACAAAGACAAAGGAGAAAAAAAACCCAGGTTTAAATATTGATAGCACAGTTATGCAGTGCTAATATCAGTTGGTATCTCCTGGCTTGAAATATTCCCCTCACTAACAAACATATATTGGAGCAATGGGGGCCAGGTTGAGGGCTAAATGTCTCTTAAAACGAACTGAATCCATTAGAGGTTTGGACTTTCTAAATGAAGCTGAGATATTCCATTTCTAAACCAGAGTCTGTCCTGGGCCCATTTCATCTTCTGTCTCTGTTTCCTGTTATCTGAAAGCTCACGATGGCTGCCATCTACTCTGCATTTTAGATATTTTTACTATCTCACATCCTAAAATTAACCTTTCCCCATTGACACCCCACCTTAACCATTACTCTGTCAACTTTCCCTGGTATTCTTCTACTTAGGGAGAACAAAGATTAACTCTGAGAGAAGAACTGCACAGTACAACTGACAATAGAGTAATGGACACAGACACACATAGGCTAAATATTGCAAAGGGCAAGCTTTACTCCTGTCCACAAAAAATAATATATACAGCTAAATATCCATTATCTGGGGAAAATTGTGTCTGGGATAACTGAAGGTTAATGAAGATGAATTATTGCTTCTATTGGATAGTGTGCCACTTCAGACATGTCTTTGTGATGCCCCAGGCTTCCAGGAGGATTGTTAGTTAGCACATGGAGTAATATCTAGTCCCTGTGGTCCCTCTAGCAACCTACCCCTAGAGCTAAGAGGCTCCTACAGACATGGGAGAATGTTGCAGCTGCTGCCAATAAATTGTACTACCTCTATTCATAGCCATTTAGATCTTGCCTTGAGTGAAGAAGCAGCCTTTTCTGTAGATAAACATTGGCTGGATAAACATTGCAAGGATAATGAGAGATGACCAAATGCTTTTTAAAAATGTGTGCCAATTGTGTGAGAGTAATACAGAAGTAAGATCACAAGCAGTATATTAATTGACCATTACTCATAAAAAAAAGTGTGTGGAAAATGCTGTTGTACTAGAAGTACAGCACCAGCAGTCAATACAAGAAATAGTGGCCTTAGAATTAAAACACTAAGACAGTATTGGTCACAAGAGGGTTGTGGATGCTCAGCAGGTGGGATGTATGACGGCAGAGGAGGCCTGGGGGGACGGGGCCGTGGTGGCTGGGGCTGTGTATCCCAGTCCGGATACCAGTTGGCATAACCTAAAAGTCAGTGAAGAAACAGGTGTTAAGACCTAGTCTTAGCCATACTTACAGGAAAGCCATTAAGAACAAATTGATACGTACCTATCAGCTTCTCACGTTCTGCATTTTCTGCAAAGAGATCAGAAGAGGAAAGTAATGTGAGTGCCATTCAATGGTGGTTCTTAATGTAAAGAGGTAAGCCTTTGCTGGTGCCTGGCTGATTTCACTGATGATGCCAATTAATGCCTAAAACATCCTGCAAGGGGAAACAGACCAGCAAGAGCAGGCTCCCAACTGATGTGGAGTTCATATTTTTTATTGAATTAAAAGAGAAGCAAAAAAACCCAGCTGTATCAGGAAGAATTTGTGTCATAGAGATGAGAGAATAAAAATAACAACAAAACACGGAATTTATTTAAAATTGTTACACATACCAAATTTAACTAGTTACAGACAGACAATTATAACTACTAATTTATCACAGAAGTACACCTTTACTAAAAGTTTTGATGCATTTGCAGGATTGCCTGTGTGCATCCTATTGAAATTCCTCATTTGGCCTATAAGAGAAAATGGTAAAAGTGGACGGTAGGATCTAGCACTTAACTTTTAAATACTCTGTTCCTCCTGTCCCTCCTCTAGTCTTTGAGATATTTCTAGTTTTCCTGTGATGCATCAGTCTGAGACTTTCAGATGAGTCAGCCAGGATATTACAGAAGGAAACAGGAGTATCAAATGCTCAATAATTTCTACTGCTGAAGCTGTCTAGAGGCTGGCTAGTAAAGACCATATCCATTAAACCTCTATAAAATGCACATTTGATTTAAGTCATTGCTGCATCTCCTTCAATCGCTGTTTATTTAAAACATTGCCCAGTTTGGGACTAGGTGAATTGACATAAAGGTCCACTGCTGTTTGGAGCAGACTCAGAGTGGGGATGGGGTACAGGCTGTGTGTTTTCCTGCTGTGCCCACACCCTGACACTGAAGAGACAGACCCAGCACAGAGTCACTGTGGCTCATTAGAGGGGAGGCAAAGAGGAGGGAGCAGGATGAGCCCCTGTCCATCGCCCACGTTTCTCCCAGGCCCAGGCAGCACATTTGTAGGAAACACCTCCACCCCAGAGAGGTTTTTATTCCAGCCACACTCACTGCTGCATCTTTGCAGGGTTTGGGAGTGGGCTGAGTTGGCTCAGCCCCACACTGGCTCCCAGCACCAGCCAGACATCTCACAGCTGCCACAGGCCTGCTCCAAAGGTTCTTTTTTTATTAATTGCTCCTCAAGATTTGATTAACTTCCCCTCATCCCCTGAGCATTCCAAGCTCTGTTACAACTGTTCATTTAATTATTTTCCACCAGCACTCTGATAACACTGAGCATATTATGGAAAAGATTTACAAACAAGCTCTCACTGCTGTTTTTCACAAAACTGTGGAAGTTAGAAATAACTATGCTTTTTGGTACAGTCATTATTAGTTCAGAAATAGTTGTCTGGAAAATGTGTTAGGACATGCTAAACAAGCAAAAAAAGCAGAAGATAAATTTCCTATTTCTGATCGGAGAGAAGAACTAGACAGTGAATATTTGTTGGGGCTAAAATTTTGCATTTGACTTCCTGACCAGATAAAAGGGAGAAAACAGTCTAACTGATACTTCCTTGTATCAGAAACTCTGGCTTCTTCTTCTGAGAGCCTTTAACAGCAAAGTATTTCAATTATTTCCTTCTTACTCTGTTCCTCCCAGAGTTTGGTACTGTTGCTGTGTGGTGTGCTACAGACCCACTGTGCATAGTGCAACCAGTGCAAATTGACTCGTTGTCTTTCCACTGTTAATTACGCCGCTTTTATTGCTATGCATTTTTCTTACTTGATCACTTCGGTCTTACCACAGAGCTTGTCTACACACTTCTCATTACTGCATCTACTGCATGGTTGTCCTTCTTCATACGGTTTTCTTGGGTAATTTCCCCTGCAAAACAGGAAGAGTATTTTGGTAGCCGTCACTGAAAAGCTATCATGGGGAGGGAATACCCTAATCAAAAAACTTGTCATTGCACTTGTTTGAAATTCCTATTAGATCAGATTAAAGCTCTCACTGGCATGGGGAGTGGTTGACTCCTGCCACTGGAAATTAATGTGACTTCTCAGGCAATACTGTATTATTGTAAGCATACAAGAATTTGCCTCTAGTCCCACCTAGATTATGAAAAACAAATCTGTAAAAAGTAGGTAGAAATACTGCACGGTGTCAGATAAACTAGAGGACGGTCTTCCTTTTATTTCTTAAATTACAATGTCTTGTTTGAAATTTGTGTAGGGCCAGAGAAAGATGCAGTCTTTCTGAAGCAGAAAGATTACACCTTTCCCACTTTTCCTGCAGAGACTGAAGTCAAAAGAGATTTTCTTCCATCATCTGCATTACGGTTAGTGGTCTCAGCTATGATCTGTTCTCCCACTTTTTTTGGAATGGGATTTTCTGTAGTCCCAGCTATGTCCAGTAGCTTCTGTTCCCAATGGCCAGGGGAAGTTTCCCTTGGACAAGTGACATGAGGATGTAGCTCATTCTGAAATTTGTTACAACTGCACCCATCGTTGCTGGCATCTGATACCAGATCATCTGGGGTATTTAAAAAACAACAAAAACCCCACCCACCTGCCACAATTAACTTACGCTGGCCCATAGTTACAAACAAAATGTGCTGCTTTGAACAGCCCTGGAAATTTTTCAACTGTATTGCAGAAGTGAACTGCGCAGCCAACTTTGTAACTCTCTGCCCAGACGACCTGCAGGACAAAGGGAGGTATGTAATGCACTGTTCAAACACTGCCAAAGCAACAGCATTAAGGGAAGAAGGAGAAGGGAAGTATCTGAGGGAAATTTAAATCAGCTGACTGAGGAGCAACTTAATCTGAAGGGCAGCTGGGACAGATGACAGATTGATAGCCATTTTTGCACTTATTATCTGGCTCCCCTGTAAATGTGAAATTTCCAGGGGATAATCCTTTTCCACCATTACTGCAAGTAGAACTTGACATCCCTAGGGCTCATAATACTTATTTCCAATCTCATGCAACAATAAACTAGGGAGTGCAAAGCCCTGCTGTAATTCCTGTTCCAAAGCAATTTGTTCCAAGCCTGTACTCAGATCTTTAGTGAAATTAGTCTATATACATTAGACTATCCATATGTTAGACTGTAAAGCACTGGGCATGTAAGACTCACCTGCGTGTAGTGACCACACTTGTCAGTACATGTATTGGTGTTAAAATTATAGCTGCTGACTTCATTAAACCAGGACCTGAGAGCTGCATCCACAGAGAAGATGCGGGCTGTGCCAGTCCAGATGTTTTCCCCAACAACTGGGAAGGTGGGATGCATTTTTCCTGGCAAGTCAAGGTAGGGATTGTGGTCAAACTTGCACTTCTTTGCCCATGCTTTGGCAGTTTTAGCTAAAGCGGCATCCCAGGACTGTAGAAAAGTAAGAAAATGTACTATAACCTGCACTGCAGTGACTTAGACGAATTCAGACATTTTTAAACAGAAACTTGTTAAAAGTTCTTTTCTCCTTTTCTACTTCCTATCCCTGCCTTCAGTTTCTTTCTCTCACTTGACATCTCTACCCCCATAACAAATTTTTGTCTTCTTTCTCCCTCAGCTATTGCAGGACACACAGGATCTATCCACTGTCCTGTTGTATCTGACTTCTTAATATATTTAGAGCTGGAATGCAATGTTTAATCTGCCTCACCTGGAGGGGGTAACTGTGTGAAACTTCCAGCTTTAGAGGGGCTTGAGGGACTTGGTGCCTAGGGATTTGCACTTGGCAATTATTACCAGGCAAGACAGGAACTGTGTTCTGCTGGCCAGGACAGAAGGAAGAGTCACAGCTGCTCCCTTCCTCAGCTCCTTCTGCCTCTTTTCTCTTCTCCCTCCTCACCAGATGGACAAAGCAAATGAAAGACACACTCATCTCTGCTGGACTGAGAAGGAAACACTCCCATCCAGAGGCACAAGTGAAAATTTAACAAACCAGTCTGGCAGACTTGCAGATTTTATGCTGACAGGTAAAGTTCAGTACGGGGAAATTCAGGTTAAGGGATGTCAGGAAAAAATTGAGTTTGTGCTCCTAATAGAGGGCTTGGAGATGGCTATTACCACTTGAAAGTAGTAGACTAAAAAGCAAACAAAGTATCAGAAACTCTTTGCAAAGGAATGGAGAATAAACCCACATACATAATCACACTTCCTAGATAGTCCTATTAAATGTTGTGTGCAGCAAATCACCCCACCTCAAGAAAGGTACACTAGAACTAGAAAGGCCAGAGAGAACCTGATGACCATCTTCAAGTTTGGAGGGCTTTCATATAGCAACAGAGAGTGCTCTGCAGCTTCAATCAGAGCCACGTGGACATCTTGTGTGAAATAAATAAGCAGCATTAACTTGCATCTTCCAACATAAAGATTAGACACTATTAAATTAAGTTAGGCATTAGCAGGCCCAAATCAAACACAAGTAAATAGCTTCACACAACCTGTGGTTAGGCTGTGCAGCCCTTTGCTATGAGATGCTAGAAATGATCAAAAACTTTTATGACCTCAAGGCTGAAAAAAAAAAAAAATTAAAAAATCCATTAAGAGTTTGTAAGTACCATGATTGGACACCACGTGTCCAAACACCTTTTATTCAAGAGGTTTAAATATATCTCTCCTGCTGTTGTTCCAGAATTGCTGGGTCTTTAGTTTGAGCTGATCTGGTCTCCGGTAAGTTTGCTTTTTTAATTAAACATAATTTTTACCATGGCAAGAAATTAAAGTCACTGGTACTTTCATTGCTTTACTGTGAGCTTCCATTTGTAGAAATGATTCATAGTCTGCATGTGGTTGTGCATTTAACTTCCTTTCCAGCTATGCAGCACTGCTGGAGGGCTCAGAGAAGTGCCATGCACTGACTGGGGTTACCTCTCTCACCTAGCTATACACATTTTTCCTTATGTATTCCACTGTACAACGTGTGACCTACCCATAACCTGTTCTGATATCCACTGTATTTGTAGAAAGCTCTGTTTTTCAGCCTAGATATCACTGTCCTTACTCTTCACACCCTGCTACAGCAAATGAAGATCAGGTATCTAAATGAATGTCCTGGAAAATCCCTTTTTTCAACACATATTCTAGATTAGAAGAAACAACAGGAGATGATAGATTTTCAACAAATCCTTTTGCAGCCTGCCTACTCAGAAACTTTTTAAAAGAGGAACAGCTTCCATGTATGAAACCTGACCTGATATATAACAGATTACTATCTCTCTTAGAAAGAGGTAGATGACATACTGAGAACTGAACCCTATCTTTTGGAATACAACCCTTTGCTCTGGCTGAAGTTGAGAGTAGCTAAATCTTGTGCTTAAAAATAAATCCCCTTCAAATTATTAAAATTGAACAATATTGTGAAAATTAATGTATTTCTATTTCATGCAAAGAACCAACATATATGTTTCAGAAATAATTAACTGAAATGGAAAGAATAGCATGGTACAAATGAAGAATAAGATGGGCTAAATCAGCAGCCCAATCTATAATAATTTCAAAAAGATCACAAACAGCACCTTACCATGCGAAACATATTGCTGGCTGGTGGATTCACTTTGGATCGAAACGTGTTGTGAGATCTCACACAATCTTCAATGAACTTTGCATCTTCTATGTCAGGCAAGGGATATTGCAGATAAGCATGAAAGAAAGTGAAGAAATCCAGTGAGGACAATGCAGCAAAGAAAAATGTGATTCTCATAATGCTCCAGTGTTTTTTCTCAAGTCTTAAAATGAAAAATCTCTTAGGTGGAGATGATACCGGCAAGAAGTTTTTCAGAGGTTGTCCCCTGGGTGTGGAAGCACTTGAAAGTGTCAAACAGGAAGTGAAGAGCAATTGCTTAATCAGGTACAACTCTATCTGACATCACAGCTGGCAGCCAAAGGGTAAAGCATGAAACAGGCAGCTGCCATGCATATCAGCAAGGAGCAACGCTCCAAGTATACTTCTGTCTTTTCTTTGAGTGTGCTCCATCTTGGGTGACTGCCAAACCACTCTGTGATTGTTGGTTTTATCTGAAGAGATGCTGCCAAACAGCTTTCTTAAAACCTGCATCAATCATAAAAAATGCAGCTTTGTCAAAACAGAAATCTGCTATTCAGCTGATTTTTCAATAGTACTGCTTAGTCATACCAGCTTAGTTACAATTACATTGTGGGACATTGCTTCCATATCAGAAGTACTCAAGAAACAAACAGAATTAGCAAATCTGTGCTTCAGCAGGAGGAAAAAAATAGTTCCTGAACAGCACCTTGCTGCAGAACAGACATTCTAGCCTGGTTTGGTGTGTAACAAAAACAAACGGGAAATCCCAAGCTTGAGTATGTGTTGATTTTCTCCTCCTTAGTTATCTGCTGTTACCTGCTGGCCTGAAATCACTGGAGCAGCTTCCTGTGCTCCTGGAGAGCAGCTACAGGATTAGCACTCCTGGTACAGCACTCCAAGTCTGATCACTTCTCAGGGCAGTAGGATGGTATGTGTTGGCATTTGTATTGTCTCTCCAACTGTTCTACGAGCTGGCTGAATTTTTTTTTTTTTTTCAAATTTAAACCAAACTGTACAAATATGCAAGAGCGTAAGAAGAACCACATGTTTTAAGAGCTAAGGTCTTGTAATCCAGTTTTACGTAGGTTTACAGGGAAAATTTGTTGCAAATAGATGGTAAAATATTTTAATGGGTCTCATTCTCTGCTCAGTTTTGCTGGTCAGACAACGTAAAACCATGATTACATTACACTACATGCAGTTTGCACAAAAAAAAATCAACACACTAAAACTGCACCATTAATTTAACAGTACAGTGATCTTGCACTTATATATTCATGCTGTTGAAATTCTGTGTTTGGGAAATGAACTGAGATTTTATGCAGTAGGAAATTTTGATGGGTCCAGGATAGTCCAGATTATAAAATGCTTTCTTGCATTTCTGGCTCCATCTAGTGATTCTATTTATAATTAAAGCAGAAGTTCAGCCTGCTCTCAAGCATCTATATTTTCCCAAGAAGAGAGTTTTAAACTTTTGCCAGCATTAAGCCGTGGATCTTGACAATTAAGTTTGGGGATTTGGGTATCACATTATATTGTCTGGACAATACAAACCATTGCCTATCCTTCCACAGATCTCAAGCGAAATTTAGCACCATGAACTGGGTACTTGCAAGAAGTTTTACAGCCTCATGATTTTGAAAATTTCCCAACGTTTACATCCCACTTTTGCACTTCTGACCTGCTTTTTAATTCAAAATGGCTGGAAAAATAAAACCTCAGCTTTTAAATTTTTCCCTAATGTTCTATTTAGTCAGAAGACTAAAAACTGGTGAATTACAGCCTATTACAGATATCCATGATGCCTGGGAATCTGTGAAATTACATTTAATTTTGTTCTCAAATCATCAACTTCTCCACAGAGTATTGCTCCTTTTGTTGGGGAGAGAAGTCTGACCTTGACTTACTAGGTTCAGTTGAACAAATGGGGTGGATCTGCCGGGTTTTCTTATTCTGTCCACAGGACTAGGCAGCTGCAAGATCACTTGGCCTTCCAGACCTTATCACTTGGATAAACTGATATTCTGACATGCATTGCTGCTGTTATTACACAATGGCACCTCAGGGCAGAAAACAGATTACAGGACAAGACGGTGGTGGTATTGAATTTCCATGAGAATTATTCCGTAAGAAATCGTTTCGTTTTCATTGAAAGCTAAAAAAATCCTAAAATTATTTTGTAACAATGAGGCTGTAAACAGTTTCACAGTTGACAGAGGAGGCCATTAGTATGGGACTGGACTGCAGATAATTTTACTGTAACTGTGAAGTGATCTGGATGATTACTCCTGTAAACTCTAGTGCAAAAGCTTTGGCACTGCATATTTTTAGAGCAAAGAGTGTTACCTGCCAAACTTAAGAGAAGATGGGCATTACAGTTTAGCCATCTGCTTCTTCTGAGGAGATTCTTCCAATACTTTCTCCACATGATTAACCCAACTGTAATGAATTCTGGTAAAAAGGTTTAATTCTGTACCTAGAACATCTGGATGATCATACATTCCATTTCTGGGAGACATGCAGACATAGTAGCTTTACTCAGTAATGGAGTATCTCCCCAGTAGGAAAGATACAGGCCTCAGACTGACAAAGTGACTCGAACATTCCCAAAAGTTTCAACTCTTCAGCTATAAATGAAAGAAGCAGTTGTGTTCATCAAACATAACCATTTTTGGAGAAGGATCTTCATGTTTAAAGTGGTGTTACCTGAATAGCGGGTTAAGAACTAAGCATTTCAGGGACATTTCAGCCTCACATACATTTTCGAGATTTCCACTATTTTAAAACACATTCCAGTGGTGGGCTCTCTTAACAACTCATCCTGTTAAGCCCATCAATTTATGATTCATAAATTTTACCCATTTTCAATTTTGTGTTGGAGCTTTCAAGAACATGATTGCTCCTGGATCATGCATGGTCTTTGATTATCAATTCTGATGACACAGGTACTTTTACATGTTCACATTGTTTAACCCATGTACCCTGCTTGTTTTTTTCCAGTGATTAGTTTCCTTTGTAATTTTCCCTGAAATGTTGCCTGAAATGCATGAACATTTTGATATGACTTAACTGTTTATAATAGGAAAGAAGCAAACAATCAAGGGAAAGAAAGTTTAGATGTGAACATCACTCTAAGAGAAATGTGCAAAATCCTCCAGAATTCTATGCAGACAAGGTTGAATTGCAATTATTAAAATGCAAAAACTACCTTGCTGGGTAACTTTTCATAATTTATTGTGCTACAGAAAAAATGAAAAATACTTTCCTATGATTCTGTCTTGTTCTAGCTTTCTAAAAAATCTATTGCCGAATAAACAGCAAAATTTAAATCCTCTAGCCTTGCTTTTGGTTTTGTTATAGGCAGAACCAGGGGCAGAAAACAAGAATTAACACTTGAAGAGAAATGAGTGAGAGAAGACAAAAAGAGCTGAAAGGAAAATGCTCCATAAATGGTAACTTTTGGTATGTTCATTTCACAGCCCAAAGCTTACTAAAAAAGAATCTCACAGATACCATTGTGTCTGGTAACAGTTTCTCTGTAAGTAAACTGTACAGTACTTTCAGGTGTAATTTACACAGAGAGCAGTCTAAGCACCTTTGAACACTGAGATAAGAAATTTAACAGCCGCTTTATTACTAGATAAGATCTACTTGACATTAAAATTATCATCTGTTTTAGATCAGTGAAATATCATGTATTTGCTCATAGATTAAACTGATTCTACTGCAAAGCTTATTCTTTCAACATGAGAATGAATAAATAAACTTAAAATATTAAGTGTTCAAAAGAAACCTTTGCTTTCTCAGCAGCATTAAGTTTCTAAGAATTACCACTGAGAAATCAGAAATAAATCATAAATTTTGTGGTTGATTTTTTTGTCTTTTTTGTGAGATTTGTAAGGAATAAAATTTTCTTTGGCTGGATTTTATCCTTCTATCAACATTTTTACTAAGGAATACTTACAGACATTCTGCAATTACTGTGATTACTTTGAACAGCATCTCCAGACTTAAAAAATTCTGAACTGTGTGGCTTGATAACTAGAGAACTGGAAATTATTATTTTATGAAGTTCATGTAGTAATCATGCAGTGAAATGAGAAGTGAGGCTTTCAGTGAGGTTGATATTGTGGACAAGAAGAGCGAATTATACTGTAAGGTACTGAGGTGAGCCAGTGCAGGGGTAATGCTGTACAGTCATTGCCTGATATTAAAAAGGACAGTGAGCTGCCAGTTTCTACTATATGTACGTCTCTCTGTTATTTACAGATGGCACTGATTTATATGGTAGGCACTAACCAGGACATTTTACCAAAGACAACTCTTGAATGTAACAACCACAAACCTTAGTACAGTTCTGCACTATGAAAATTAAAAATCTGACCCCACCATACCAATTTAATGGCATCAGCAACATCAAAAACTTCATGACCTCCATTCCAAATATTCTCTCCAACAGATGTGAAATTAGGATGGTACAGATGTTTCTTACTTAAATATATGTTATGTTCAAAAATGCATTCATTTGTCTATGTCCTTGAAGTCTGTGCCAAAGCTGCATCCCAAGTCCACAAAGCATGAAAGGTGAAATAGTTGTACAGTGTTGAGTTGCAACGAAATCTTAAACAATCAGATAAAACCAGTCAGCAATAAGCAGATAAATATCAAACGCTGGAGTTTCATAAAGAAATACTTTCCCTTATTTAGGCAAGTACCTGTGTTTTATTTTGATTGACTTTTTCTATTCTGCAGCACAGAAACACAAACTGATTTCATTAGATGAGTTTTTCCTGCCTTCAGTGCTGAAAATTAACTTTGTAAGAGCGCTTGCAACTGAAAATATATTTAAAATGCAGTTTTTCTTCAGGCAAGGAATCGCTGTCATGTTAATTAAACATGAAACTTTTTGGGTTTTATTGTTGAACAGGCTTTAATGAATTTTAATTCGATACATAAAATTAATTCAAACTAAAAATGCACAGATACTGTAGATTCAATAGTACAAATATTCAAAACATTTTTTAAGAGAGCCTCTGGAAACAAGTATTTACTCTTCCTATGGTATGGCTTTAAATACACATCAGGGCATTTTATAAAGACAGCTTCATGAGGTAAATGTGCCAATTATTGGCCAGTAACTCATTCTAGTACCTCTTAGTTCTCTGCAGCTGATTCCTGAACATGAATGATCTTCTGTATTTGTCTTCCAGTCATGACTGTTTCCTCAGAAAGTTTACCATTAAAGTACCCAATTTTATATCTTAATAGAAGATGCTGTGATTTATTGCTTAGGTTTACTGGTGCCATACGTTTCAGTTCACTCTTAGTTTCTTTTTAGACTTTACAATTAACTCCATTGGCTGCTGATACTTTTTCCTCCCTAAGGCCTTTGGTTTTATTAAAGCCATTCTTTCAATCACAACTTTTCCTGGTTTTCCTGTTCTTGACCATTTAAAAGTGTGTGTGGTGCCTTTTACAAACTGCATCATTTCCAAAATCACCTCTCCTCCTCTTATCTGCCAATCCAGCTTAAAACCCACCCAAGCGAAGGACGTTCACTGCAGAAGAAATGCGTGCTCCCAAGCGTGTTCATGATGCTCATCTTTTAGCTGCCATGTGCGAAATGGCACACGTTCGTCTTGTGGCACTAAGCGGACCTAGCGTCAAATATCTGCTTTTTCTGCATCTTCTTCACTTTTGTTTAACCCTTTCCGGCAAAAATGTCCATCCCTCGGAGTCGAGCCCTCCCGTTCGGCTTTGAAGGCGGGCCCGGCTGCCGCGGGCCGCAGCCGCTGCGGAGCCTGGGCGGGGCCGCGGCGCCGTGCAGTGCCGCGGGCCGCCGCCGGGGGCGCTGTGGCGGGACGCGGGGCGCGGCGCGGCCGCGGTAAGCGGGGGGAGGCGGCGGCCATGGCGCTGTCGGCCGTGCAGCAGGTGCTGGTCTCGGCAGTGCTGGTGCTCTGCGTCTTCGTCGTCATGCCCAGGATGTTCGGGGGAGGAGGCGGCGGGCGGCCCGGGCGGTCTGCGCGGGGCGGCAAGGCCGGCCCCGGCCATTACGATCCCCGTCAGCACGGCAGAGGTAGTAGCCGGGGCGATGCCGCGGCCGGGGTTCCGTGCGGGAGCCGCCGCGGGCTCGGGCGGGCTCGAAGGAGCCCAGAGGGATGTGCCTCGTCCGGCGGGAGGCGCCGGGTGTACACGGGCTGTGGACAGAGAGGCCTGGTCAGACCGCTTCGAGCTGGCCTGTGTGCGCCTTAAACACCCCCACCTCCTGCGGTGTTCGGCTGTTCTGGTTCGCCAGTGCTTTGTGTTTTGTCTCTGTTTTCTTACCAAAACTACTCTTAAGTGCAGGAAACGCCCGGTAATTGGAAGTGCGGGGCGGTGTGACGAGCAGTGCCCGCAGGGGCACAATGGAACACATGACCACGTGAGAGGTGTCACAGGGAAAAATCAATTGCAATAAGGAAGTCGAGAGTTACTGTTAGTAAATACACGCACAGAAACATACAAAATCTGTCTTGAAAGATTAATAATTGGATAATTGAAAAAGAGTCCAAGATGCTTGTTTAGAAAATATATCAATGAATGGGTTACAGAGTTTACTACTTGTACGAGCTATAAGTGGTATCCATGTATGTTAAGCCATGTCAGTGCATGTCACGATTTAGCTAAGGGTCGAAAGGTACGCCTTTATTTCTGACAATCACCAAAATCCTGCTGTTGTGAGATAGCTCTGTCTTTCATTGATGATACCTTCCAAGGTGTTTCAAACCAAGAGACAGCTAGTTGCTATAATCCTCCAAATCTATCTGTTCTTTTCCCTGCTGGCAGAAAAATGGAGGCTTGAGCTGCTACCGTGTTCTTCCCCCCGATGTCAAACTTAATGTGCTTCATAAGCTCTTGTCTGGCCTGTTTTGCCTGATTATTTTTTATTTATAAGGTAGCTGTATATTCCTTATAGATCAAATTATTTTTAAACCAAATCCTAAAAAGAGAAACACTTCACATGCCTGTGATTCTACTGAAGTACTGGCCCAGCAGTGAGTAAAACAAATTTCAGACAGATCTATTCTCACCTCTGGGTGGTTCTTTCTTCATGGTTGGCTGATAACTCACTTTGCCATTTTTTCTGTGGGATAAACTTGGTGCATGACACGGGACTCCACTAGGATTCAACATTCTTCCTCTCCACCCTGAAGCTGTTTCCCTTGCCACGTTCTTATTTGTATGATCTGTAGAAGTCTTTTTTGTCTAGTTACTGTTGTAGTTACTAAGTTAACTTAGTTAACTTATCATTTACATTAAAAAAAATAGAACTTAAAATAGGAAAAATGTGAGTGAAAAAGTAAAACTAGGAATCAATATGAAACATTCTGAAAGGTGAAAAAATACATAAAATATAAAATGTGACTTCCAGATTAGTTAGTGCAGTTTTAGCAAGTCTAAACCTACTAGTCCTGAAAGGACAACGCCTGCCTGAATTTGCATTGAATGATGAAGGTAGCTTGAGTCCTGATTTTATCAGCCAGAGCATTTAAGGTTTGTATAACATTAATTTTTTCTCTATCTGATCATGGCTGTACTTTGCACACTTGAGTTATGTTACTGTGAGTTCCTGAAATGCCACTGTTACAGTATGCATTGATAAGTAGTGATTTGCATAATGGTCTTTCGTTAGGGAGTTTTTATAGAGCGTGAACCTTGCCATACACACACTCAGTTCTGATGTGTTAAGTCTGAAATTGTAAGTCTAGGCACTTGATTGAGACATCAATGTAAAACAATCCCCAGTCCCCTGCTGTCTGCCTCTGCAAGGATCTGCATTCTTTAGCTGATGGTACTGTTCACTGGTGCGGGCCCGTGAACCCTTAATTTAACTACCAAATAACTTATTTCCTAAGTTGAACAGTGACACTGGCTGTTTTCTCATCTGCTCCCTGTTCTGGCAGGCAAATTGCATGCAAAAATACTTCTGACTTTCAAGGTTGCATCTCTTGGCCCTTGTATAATCTTCTGCTAAATATTTGATTTCCAAACGTACAGTACTTCTAAGCCTGTGGGAATATCCATGTAAAACTGAGTTTACTGTCAAAATAATGAAAGCAGCAGAACAGCGTTTTTCAAGAAAACCTTTTTTTTTTTTTTTTCTGGGACCAGAAAATTCAATTTGTAATTATCTCAGTTCCCTTGTTGCAAAGGAAAAGATATTAATTACTGTTTCCAGCATTATCAACAGGTCCTCTGAGTATGCTTTAATGTCACGATTTAAATTGTTTCCTGTTACATCTATCTTTCTGTGATTTGCTGAGGGTTGGCCAATGTTGCTGTGAAGAAGCTTAAAAATTACACATTAAAGAAACCGAGTTTGGCTTTAGAGTTTTTGCTGCCTAGATTAAACTGTGCATCCTGTTAATGTAAGAATAATTTTAAATTTTTTAAGTGGATACGAGGCTGCCCACACTGTCTTAGAAGAGTGATGAGCAAAGATGATTACACAAGAAGAAAACAATTTAATTCCATTTGTGAACTCTTGATTTTATTTCTTACTTTGTTGTCTTTCCCTCAATTTCATTTTTAAGGTAGTCCTCAGACAGTTTACCAAGTTCACCGGAATCCAGGAAATTCTGACAGTAATACTTACCAGAGTATTCAGCAGATGAGAAATGCAATGGAAAAAGAGATAAAAAGTGAGAGAACGAGAGGAAATGGTCGAGAGTTGGCATTCACCCTCATGCCGTTGTATGCTCTTGGAGTGGGAATGTTTGCAGCATACAAATTTCTTAAGGTAAACCATAGGAAAAGCATTACATGATTGTAGTTAGGCGGAAATGTAACTGCTTGGTTTGTTTGTTTGTTTGTTTTTCTGACTCTGAGCCTGTGTGTATGGTTGTCCAAAAGCCATTTCTTGCTCTGTTTGACTTTGAACGTAAAGTCCAAAGTTAAAGTTTTAGCATATCTAATTCTTACATATGAAGGCTTCTGGCTTACATATTTTTAGACACTTGAAGAAGTGAGAATCTTACTCACCCTGCAGCCTCAAATGAGAATTTGAGAACCTAAATAGTGCTGCTACCTGAGTCTGTAACCTAAGTCTCATCAGTGTTTCACTTCCTTTTAATTCTTCAGAATGAGATTGAGTATGGGAAGGAAGCAGACAATTCCTGCAGAGCAGTGATCTTAGATTAGCAGTTAGATAGAACAGCAGGTAGACTTGGCCTTTTGTTTGGACCTCTCATGTGATCATGCAGTTGCAACATGCAGGTTTATTCATGTTATGGGATACCTTTTCTACCGTTTGTTAATTCAAAAAGCAGAACACATGATCTGTTGTTTTTTAAAAGGAATCAGTCTTGAAATGTATTATTTATAGTAAGAGATACTACAGGACTTACAAAGCTGAGAGTGCACCTGGAATATTGTTGCTTGCCCTCAGGGAAAATAAAAATGAACAGGAGTAAGACTGGATACCACATCCTCATTTCTGGAGTCAGTTCACGTTAATCTTGTGTATGAGAAAAATACCACAGCTTAGCAAAATGAGTATAGAGACTGTTCAGTTTAGTGTAAGATTTAAAAATCATGAAAACTGTATTTTGTCTATTAGAATTCTTTACACTTGGGATTAAACTTGTGGGATTAAAATGTAAATATTTTTGTGGTAGTATCTTTATTACTTTAAGAAATAAATTCTATATTGTAATTAATGATAGGAGACTGGAGCCAGTAACCTAGAAGGTTTCTTCTGCCTCTTTTTGAAATAGCAATTGCTTTCTTTTACAGCTTTTGCTAGTCGTGTTGTGTTTGCTTAAAATCAGAAGTGTTAGTTTAAAACAGGAAAGAGGCATCACAGAAGAAAAGTTTCATTAATGTAGCACATTTTCCTGGTTGCCGTTTACTTTCACTAAAGTTCTAAATGCAGTTTTGTTGTTAGTATGCAAATAGTAATGAAGTTGTTTAACTCGATTGTATTTTTTAAAGATGAAGTCACATGAAGAAAGTCACTCCAAAAAGGAAAAAAGTACAGAAGACAAGGCAAAGGAAACAGGTAAGATACCCATTCAGAATGCATATGTTCAAGAAAAAGGCTTATTTCCTACTGGAATAAAACGTTTTCATTGATCTAGCTAATTGAAGACAATCTTCAAAGTTACTGAGAGCAGTTAGGAATCTACAAATTCTGTATGTTTGAAGTGCTTGTTTGAGGTTTGTTTAAATTCTCCGTATGTAATGCTCTTTAAAACAGCTGTAGTATGATTCTCTGCCTTTAAAATATCTGATTTTTCTCTCACTTAAGATCTGTTCAGTTTCTTCAGTTTAAGTGGGATATAATTAAATAAATAGGGTATTTAAAAATAATATAATGGTCTGATTTAGAATTGAACTGTATTGATAATTGAACATTATGGCTAAGCAATTATAGAGACCATTTATGAGAAACCTGTCACAAACATTTGAAGTTGATGCTGTTTTCATACCTTTTCCTCCCTTGAATAGACACATTTTTAGAGAATTAAACAACTAGCAGGATCTTTTGGTGTCTCTGTACACCAGGTCTGTGATAAGGTTCAGCAGTGATTTGCTACACTACCTACTCATCATCCTTGTGTGTTGCATTCTTCTTTCTTCGAAGTTTAATTGTATTTTAGGAGGAGTGACTCCTTTTGATTCTAGTGCATTAAGCATTAAATGTATTAATTAAATTAATGAAATATAATAATTAAATAAGGTATGAATAGACAAACACATGAAAGCATCTTGAGTATAAATATGGTACTTACATCTCAGGAAGTCTTGCAGCTGCATAGTTTTTGAGACTGGGAAGGTGAGCTCCACATTCTTGTTCAGTTTCTACAAAGGTGTCCTCTGTTTGGGCACTATTGAAGATAGGTTGCTGGGTGGAAAGGACTTCTGTTCACACATAATAAGGCTTCTGTTCTTACCCCCACCACTCCCTTTTCATATTGTAGAATTTTATAGATGAAAGAAGCTTTCTGGTTTTGAATCTGTCCAATGAAAAATATAAATTAATATCCTAATGCTATTGTAAAGACATTTTTTACAATGTTCTTTCTCTCCTGCTTCCCCTCTCACTCCCCTCCCACCTCCCTCTTTTTTTGTTGTATTGTTTTTGTTTGTGTTTGTTTTTGCTAGAGCATCAGCTTTTAGAACTAGAGCAACATCTAGCACAGACAGAGAAAATGTTAAATTCTTTATTGACTCAGTTGGATCCACTTTCAAACTGGTGAGTGTTTCTAAAAAATCCCAGTGTTGTTTCCTGTATATTGAAATTCGCCAAAATGTTAACAAAGAGTTCTTAAATGATCTTTATATATAGGTAAGGAACAGTTTTAGGAACCTTTGATTACTTATTGTTTCTGTAGCCTTTTGCAGGTAATACCAGTTCTGCCATTTGTGAACATTTTCACAGATACCTCCCATATCCTGTTCACCAAAAATAAATGCAGAAGACATATGTTACTGTGGCTTAACAATATGAACTTTAATATCGACCAAGGAGACTAATAGTGAAAATATACTTAAACTCTAGCATTTGAAAGCCCTTGCGGGAATTAGATTTTGGTAGCACAGTGAGTTTCTTCTTTTAGATGTAACTATAATAAAAAATAGTTATCAAGGTATAGCTGCTTATTTTTGTTTTGACATGAATCTGTGAAGTGTGTATATTTCAGTGAAATAGAACTTAGCTATTTTAGTATGACAAGGGAATCAGTAATAGAAGAACTCCTTGTAGTTTTAGAGAAGTTCTGTTCTTAAGAAGCTAGAGCCTTACTTATCTACTAGAAATAAAATCATACATGTAGTTAATTTTCTAGACTGACATCCTTCCTGAAGCACAGGTTAAAACATGCAGATTTTCCTGATTGTTTCTTGAGTGTACTTCTGAACTTGATACGTGCTGAAACTATTAAGCAGCAAATTCACTGGCCAGTTTGCCTAACAAATTTCTAGTAGTGATGGGGAGGAAAGTTAAAAAACCTTGAATGAGAAAAGCCTTCGAACTCTCCAGTTCTGTATTAGGCATTGTTGTACTACTAATAACAGTGCTTTGGGTAATTGTAACTTTCAGTAGTCATTACTCAGCCTTGGCCTTTGGGGCTCCAGTGTTAGAGTTCAGTGGCATTCAGTAGTTGTATGGTGTCATGGCCTCCCCACTTCACAAGAGACAGTTCTCAAAGAAAAGCTTGACCTAAACATTTCACAAACTTAACTGTGGTATTTATGCACAGAAAGGAATATTGCAATAAGTGTATTATCAAGCACTCTCTTCCAAGATAATATTTCAGCTGTTAACATTTGTCTTTTTATTGTAGTGTCAATGCTTTAGCATGTGAGCAGAAAGATGAAATAATGACACAGCTCCAATCAATTAGACGACTGATGAAAGAAAGTGGATTGGATAAATCAGAAAACAAGATGAAAGGTAATGTAATTTTTAGCTAATATAGATAGCTAATTAAGTAGTTTATATTTTAAAAGAATAAATAAATCTTACTATAATAATATTCAGCTTCTGCACCTGAGATAATTTGTGTGGAATTAGTTTTATTTTGGAGGAAAGCCATTCTTCCTATTTGAGATGTATCCAAATTTAAATTTTTGATACATCATGATTTATTTAAGAATAGATGCTCAAGACATTGAACTGGGATGGACCACATAATCACATTCTGTTTTGGTAAAATAGGCTTTAGGAACATCAATTCCTAAGTAGTTTGTTAGTACTGGACTAACTTTAGGCAAAGGATTTTCATATGGGGACCTCTGAGGCTGTGAGTAATGCTTGCATAAAACACTAAACAGCAAATTATATATTAGTTTAAACTAGAGACTTGAGCTGCATAGTAGCCCAGAAGAAATCTTAAATGTTAAGAATGGTCCATTAGAAATTTGGGGAATTTTTGCATTGAGTCTTAAATGAAAGAGAAAAAGAAACTAATTAAAAAATACTCCTAAACTGACCCTGCAATTCAGAGCTTTACCAGCAGACTTTAATTTTGATTATTTTTTGGGAATTTTAAGATCTTGGACATGTCTGTAATGAGAAACTTGAAGATCTCATTCAGTCATTTGCTGAACATTCTCACGAGAAAGAAATGGAAGACAGAGAAGATGACTGTAATGAAGATTTGCTTGAGGATATTGATAATGATTACAAAATAGAAGAGCATGAATTACACAGTGAATGTGAAGTACATCAGTTGGAGCCAGATGTTGTAGAAGACGAAGAAGTGATAAGCAAAGATGCCATTGAATCAGAAGAGATGGGACTGAGGAGACGCAATAGATATGAATGGAATCTGCATATGTAAAACTTCCAGAAGCTTATGAATTCTTTTGATAATGTTGTATGCACTTTAAACTGAAATGAAGTTATGTGCACTGCTATATGCTTTAAAAAGAGGGATGAAATACTGCCTTTGCTCGTATCTATGACAATTCTGTAACTGACTTCAGTGGCAGCAGAATTTTACTCAGGATGTTTACATATTTTTTCTATTTATTTTTCCCTATAAAAATATTTCTGTACTCTGTATATAACGCACTGTAATTATATCTGATGCTTCACTAGAATATTAGAATATCTAATTGAGACTATAAAGAATAGATGTTTCATAATTGTAACTAGAAAGCGTTATGCCACTTGAACTGTGACTTTCTTGAGTTCATTAAAGAGCATGCACTGATGAATTCAGCTCTTTGTGGAAAAATTTTCTCTAGGAGTGTAAAAAGCAGTATGGGTTAAGTCTTTGATACTCACTCGTAGTTAAGTTTCTTTATTTGGAGAGAGAAATTTAGTCATGGACACTATATGAAAATAATGATGGCTGAATTTGCAGTGTCCTGAGTGATGATGTTTTGTTTTGTATGTCAACTTAATGCCTGATGTATTACACTGGATCACTTAATTTCTTCCCCACTTGTCACTCGTTAAACTCAGCAGCTGTCTAATAACTGATTGATACTTACTAGTTCTGTATCTCTGTTTCACATTTATTTTAATACCATAGAATCTGATCTTTTGATTCATTTTAATACCTTTTTTTTAACATCAGAATTAACAGATGTGTCATTATGTACCATTCAAGAGCTGTGGGGCATGGGATCTTTTTTCAATACATCATGCCAACTTGATAGTAGCCTTTTTAGGTCAGTATTAGGAAAAGCATTTGTTTTCCTTTGCCAGAATAATTTTTGTCCACACTTTTATTATTTACTCATTTTTTTTGTTCACTTACTGGACACACCTATGGTACCGCCGGCCTTTAAATGACAGGAATTGCCTTAGACATAGGTCTGACAGTACAGCACTGTTACATTTTCAGTTTTATAATTGCATAGCTTTTAAGTAGGCCAGTTATGATGCCTGAACTCTTCTGGCATCCTTATTCTTACAGGAAAATAGCACGTGAATTTGTTTTTATGGAGGAAATGTACTGTACTTAAAGGGACTAAATTTATTATTGTGTCATTCACTGAAATGGAATGAATTGTTCATTCTGGTGTAGAAAAATGGTATGTGTTTGGTTCTAAAACTGGATCCCACAGGCTTGAAAGTAGCAACATCCAGAAATACATCCTTAGCATCAGCGTATTAGTAGTTTTGCACTAAGTGAGATTTTGTCTAACTTTGGAAAACTGATTGACTACCGAGCCAGGGTTTTTCAAGAGGTGGCAGATTTTTTTTTCCCCACGACAGAACAGCTGAATCAGAATGGATACTTGGGTACAATTTAGAATTAAAAAATAATTGATGTTGCTCTGGTCGTTCAGGACAACTGAAACTGTTTGAAAAAAAAATCAGTTTCATTGAGGCTTTTCTTTGAAATATCTAATAAATTAAAGTGAGCTAATGTCAAAGCCATTGATCGCAGGGAGCGATGGAGTGGGAGCCAGGGGTGCTGCGCTGCCGAGGTGTGTGCGGGGTGCAGGTCAGTCCTGCTACTTCCACGTACCTGGTGCCGGTGATGATTCAAACACCTGGGTCAGTGTTTGCATAATTACTGCTGTGCCTTTCCCCTCCGCGAGGCTTCGGATGCTGCTGACACTTGAACATCTCGTACAAAAGCCTCTGAGCTACCTCGGGGTGATGGCTGTATTTCTTGATCCAAGCTACAAACACGCACCGTGCGCTCCCTCGCCGCAGTTTCGAGGTCTCCGATTCCATCTGCCGGGGTTTGCCGCGGGCAGAGCCCGTGTGATGTGTGAGCGCCCGCCTGTGCTGGCGGGGCTGCGGGGGTCGCAGGGCGGGCAGAGCCGCCTGTGGGCGCGGGGAGGGAGGGAGGAAGGGGCCGCGGGGCCCCGGGCAGGGTGTTTCCGCAGCAGCGTCGGGAATTGCGCTTCCTCGCTCGGCCGAGGCGCACCTTGCGCAACTCTGGTGCGAGGCCCGGCTGGGATTGGCCCCTCCGCGCTGCTGTACCACGGTGCTGGTGGGGCCGGGCACCGTGGAGACGGTGAGGGAGTGCGGGGACGGGCCCGGTCCGGCAGCCGTGCGCCCTGGGACCGCTGCGGTGAGACACAGCCCCTGCCCGCCGGGCTCCGGTGCCTCTCTTGGGAAAACGCATCATTTCCTTGGAGTTGCTGAGCTCATAACCGTTATTCCTCCTTTTGCAGCATTGCTGTTTGACAAAAGTAATCTCAGCGTGTGAGCCCTTGAGTACAACAACGCTGTCTCCCTTCGGCGCCCTCAGGTGGGAGGATGCTCCGTGTCGGGAGAACCTCCTGGCCGTGCCCTGGGGAAGGGGTTCGGCGGCAGGGCTGTGCGGGGGCCCGCGCCCTGTGCCCGGCTCGGGAAAGGAGAGGGTGCTTGGCAGTGGGAACTGCTCGGTGCCGTCTGCCTTTCGTTTGAAAATGGAGCGTCTGAGAGATGGGAGCCAAACGGTGGGCTTTTGGTTCAAAGCTGGCTGCGTGGAAGGAGAAGCCAGCAGAACAGGAATGCTTGGTGGAATGTCACCCTGCAGCTCTCCGAGCCTGGCAGTGTATCGGGACGGTCTTTCTGAAATGTTCCCAGGGCACTGAGCGGTGGAGAGCCAGGCAGCAGTTCTGAGTGGAGAGTACAAAAGGCTTGATGTTGCCAAGGGGTAACAAATTAGTATTACTGGAATGAGAAGGTATCGATAAGTGTAAGGGAAAGAGGGAGTTAAGCCTGAGGCAAAACCCATGAATTTGAACAGGAACCTGCTTAAGCATTAGTAATAAAGGATTGAAATTAAGAGGCAGTGAAAAAGAGAAACCAACAGCATTTCATAGCTTTCTGAAGACAATACCAAAATTCTTTCTAATGCAGTAACTTTTTTTTTTTCCCCCCAGGAGTACTTAGATTAAAAAAAAATACATGTTTTTTTCAATAGTACTTTCTGTTTTTCATTTTTTTTTTTCTGAAAGCTGTCATCGAATTTGCATGGATTTGGAAGTTAAAGGAGTTGCTGCATCCCCTCGAAGGAAGGCTGAGTTGTCATTGAGGGGGAAGAAATGTCAGGTAGTCAATGGAAAGCTTGTGATTATTTTTCTTCCTTACTTTGATATTTTAAAAATATTTTAATCATACTTCAGAGCAGTTTGAGGTTAAAATCTATTCTACAGAGAAGACACCTTTTAAAGAAATTATTTTGGTCAGAAAGGGATAGTTTAGTACGACAGCTTCTCAAGTGAAGGTGAGAAATTCCAATATAAACAGCTATCCTAGAATAACTGGTACTCTGAGCATTGGAATGTGGGGAATTTAAGAATGAACTAATACTTGCAGTTAAGAGCAACAGAGGCTTCAACATGTACTGTGTGCTGTCTCAGACTGTTGGTGAAACTGGTGGCAACAGGTGTATCCTTGTTTTTGATTTGCAAGACAGCAATGAAGTAAAGCAGCCGCCAAAATACAATTTGCAAAGACATGATTTTAGGTCTACATGAAAAATGAATCTCAGTGCTCTGTGTTCAGTATGAAGGGATATTACATTTTCCAGGTATTCTAATAGTCTACTCCTTGAGATAAGGTAAGTGTGCAACTCTCACTGCAGTTGGCTGTAGTAGAAACTTCAGGGCTAGCTTTTCATAGTCCCTACGAATATAATCTTGGATTCTGAGGGCCATTATTTTCCTTATTGCTAAGGTAAATATTAATATTGTTAGTAACAGTTGATTTTTCTCCCAGATACCGTGTACTTTATGTCCATGAACTGAAGTTAATTGCTAATCCTCCCTCAGCCCCCAAAGGACCCGTTTTACTTCCTTGTTTGTTGCATGACCCCGTTAGGAATTTTTGGAGTTTGACTGCCAAATTGCTGGTCTTCTTTTCAGTTTGATTTGGAATGAAAAAAGACCTTTTGTGACTGATAACACAATAATGTTATAGTGTTACTGTTAATGTTTTGACCAGGTTTTTGAAAACTAAATACCTGTGGACAACAAGAACACCTGGGATGTTTAGTGTAGGTTGTAAAAGAAAAGAAATGTAATTTTTTCTCTAATCTGTCATACTTTTTTTTTTTCCTTGTGCAACTGCGTTTCCAAATTTAGACTCTCTAGTCCACATGATTTTTGGTAGTTTGCAAAAATGTGTCTTAAATTAACATTATGCTGAAATCATGTGCTTCACCCAAGTATTCACTGTGGGTTTTGTTTGCTTTCTTCCTGATTTGTTGACTCCTAGAAAAGGAATTATATTAAGGCCTTAACATCTAGAATTAGCTGTGTTCTTTACGTCACTACAGTTGAAATGGTACAGAAAAAAGATAAATGTGAGATGTTATGCCTTGTTTTTGATGCCTTGGCGGTCTCAGGTAGGTGACCACACGATGGCGATGCTCTTTACGTGCGGAGAGCTCTCAAACCTGGGTGCCCGGGCTCGTCCTGGAGTCACTAGAGGGTGGTGTTGCCGAACTTCTGTCTCGGGAGCAGCTACGAGGCTGTATGGCAAGAAAGGAGTTAGAGTTTTGTGCTTGCTCTCAGATAATGAAGGATGTTCGGCCACTGCTGGAAACAGGATTCTGCTCAGGTTAGGCTGTGATGCTGAGATTTATGAGCTGAAAAGTGTGAAAACAAAAATGTTAGTCCTGGTTCTGAATGTTCTCGAACCTTTTTTTTTTTTTTTTTTTTTTTTTTTTTTTTTTTTTTTTTTTTTTTTTTTTTTTTTTTTTTTTTTTTTTCTTTTTTTTTTTTTTTCCCCTCGAATTGGGAGGCCAGTTAGGTGAATTATTACTTTGTGCTTGCCCCAAGCAGCCTTCCCTAGGGATTGGCTGCTAGCTGTTTTCAAAAGACTTGGGAGGATAGGTGATGCTTTGGCTAAAGTCTTTTTTCTTGCTATGTTCTTGCTCAGTTGAGTTTGGAGATTTGTGTGGAATGCAGCTTTGCAAAATAAATCAAATGGACTGCCTAATCATCATCACGACTGCTATAGTAAAGCTGAGATGGAGCAGTTACACCAAGTACCAGGGGTTCTCTGGGGTCTGAGCTAGCTCCTTGTGAGCCAGCTGGCTGTCAGTCTTGTGTTGGTTTAAGGGTTGGTTCCCAACCAACAAGGACAAAATGACCTAAAGCCTTGTGAGCAGTGACGGTACAAAGCCTCAGGAACATGGATTATTTTTAATGTATTATTAATAGCTGATGTGGATGCTGTCTTGATTCTTAATGGCTGGAAATCTTTCTGTTATGATGAATATTCAGTATTTTAGTCTCATGATGTGTAAGAATTAGCTTTCAATGAGAAGTTTTTGTTTTTTTCCCCTTGCTAGTAGTGTCTTAGTCAGGTGTGTTGGACAGATACTTTGAGCCACTAATTTTAAATATTTCAGGGGAAATTGAAAGGGAGAACTATGTATTTTAATCTGGATCCCCTAGGTATGTAATGTTGTGTCATTCTTTTAGGGCTGGAGAACAAATAGACAGGCTACACACAGTCCTCGCCCACCAGAGTAAGTCTGCTTCTATTTCTGATCAGTTTATTTAATTGTGCGTATTATTAACACGATGCATTTGCATTTGTAGTGACATGCAACTTAGTGTTCCATTAAATTTATCACCATAGGTTTGTTTTCTGTGATTTATAGGTGGAGTAGAATATTTGATGCATTATTTACTTTGGAAATAAGTTGATTTACGTTTGGCTGAGTGGAGGTATAATTACAGAATGGGTAAAGATGGAAGAGACCACATTGGGTCTAACCCACTGGTCCATTTGGTCCAACCTTCCTGCTCAAGCAGAGTCATCCCAGAGCACATTGCTAAGGATTGCATCCAGGTTTTCCAGTTGAGTATTTCCAATGAGGGAGACTCTACAACCTCTCTGGGCAGCCTGTTCCAGTGCTCAGTCACCTGCGGTGAAGAAGGTTTTTTTAGGTGGAACTTCCTGTGCATCAGTCTCTGCCCATTGCCTCTTGTCCTGTTGCTGGGCACCATCAAGAAGAACCTGGCTCCATCCTCTTCAGAGGGTGTCACTCAGAGATTACATAATTATACATTGTTTTTCTTGAGTATTTTTAATGTTTCTGCAACAGGAGAAAAATGATATTTTAACTATTGACTGCTTTTACAAGTATTACAGTAAAAATACCGAGAAACTCTTGTGAAGGGTTTTTACAAGCAATGGGAAATTCTGTTTGTGCTTTTAAAATTTAAAACCTTATAGTGACTTTTGCACATAGGAAATATCTACTCTTCCAAGGATCATGATTGATATTTTAGCCAGTTTTGTTTACTGAAATGCCTTAAAGACAATGTATGTAATTATTTTATAAATGTGTGTGACTATGACCTTTCATTCTTCCAACTAAAGTCAAAAAAATTCCTGTGTACTGTCTGTCATTATCTAATTTAAAAAAAGACTGTAAAATAAGGAACTGTCTTATTCCAAGAAGTTATAATGCAGTTGCTTGGAAATATCTGTGGTAAAATATAAAAAGTACGTATTTATGGTGCTCTGCAATATACCTGGAGTAAAAGCAGAAGGTACAGAGATGCTTTGATGAATTGGAGGTGTTTTCATTTCTTTAAGCAGAGCAAAATACTGAGGTATAGTTGTCTTCTACTGTGTTAATCTCTAATGGAAAGTTCAGAAGATTTGCACCCTAAGTAGCAATTGCTTCCCTATTGCCTCTCTGTTGACTGATTATAGAGGAATGTTGACATGGGTGTGGTGTGGAAGACAAGAGTAAGGTATCCCTGATTTATGGTCTTGTTGCAGTAGCTCCTGTTGGGGAGAGAAGAGAAGGCAATGTGGGAGTAAAAGAAGGGTCCTTTTTGGCTGCCAGGGGAAGAGAAGCTCAGTGGCCACTTGCTGAACTGAAGCAAGAGGGGCTAATAGAGATTTGCTGAGTAGGCCATATCCAGTTGCAGGGAAATTTTTGTGAAGGGCCTACTAATAACTAGTAGGCAGTGCTTTTATTGTAGTTAAAAAATAAGGGAATGTTATTAATTAATGTTGTTAATAAATTGCTGTTAAAATTGCTTTAACTCCCTGCAGGGTGCCATGCCTAGATCTAGGGAGGCTGGGAGGTTCTGATGAAGAGGTAATTGTAAATTAACTTTTTCTCAAAAAGTTTTTAGAATTTGCGTTTTTCAGGAATTTACAAAAATAGTGCTCTGAATATAAAACAATTATGATTTCTTGTCTTTTTTTCCCTCTGATTTTAGGATGTGGACTCTTACATACCGTACAGTGGAAGTTCTTCTCATAGGTGCCAGCTAGATTCATCTTCAGAGCGGAGAATGTCATTACAAACTCCATATGCACAGCATCAACATGTCAGTCTGTCACTACAAATATCTTTATAATATACCCCTTTAGCAGTAATTTAGAAAAGCATGCATATATTTTCTTATGTTAAGTTCTTTTTTTTTTTTTTTCCCTTTTGGTTAAGCTCATATCTCCAAGTGCTGTTGGTCCAAAATATTTTTAGCAAGGTCCTTTTACTGAGATGCTTTAGAATATTTAGAAAAAAAGATTTTTTTGCATAGCTTAGCTCTTTGTCGATTGATGCGCTTACCCTTTTGCTGTACTTATTTTTTAGGAGATATATTAATAGTGGTAATAATGAAGATTAGTAGTAGTAAGTGTATGACTGAAGACAAAATCCATGTTTACAAACACTAAGTGTTATTTCTATGGAACAGCAGTTACTTCTGCTGAAAAGAAAGCTTTGGAGTTACTTGCAGCAATTTCATGGTTTTTTCCTTAGGGCTGTTGTCTTTAAAACAGACCTGTGACAAACTTTGGAATTATGTCTGATTTGTTAGCACTCTTTTTATTGTTAAAATTTCCTCATCATATTAGCTTTTTTACCCCTGGATGACTAAGAAACTTAATCACTACTAGTCTTAGATGCTTTTTAAAGAAAATTAGTAGCCCAGATGCTAATAGGCTGGTTTACAGTACAGTGCAACATTGCTTAGGATCAATATCTATTATAAAAGTTTCAAGAGTTAATTTAATTACTCAGTTATTACACTTCCCTGAATGCAGGAAAAGAGTTGAACTCTTATAACTGAATTAAGTATGAACAAAATAAACGTGACAAATTTTTATTTGATCATGATACATCTTATTTCCTGTTTTGCTTTAAACAGGTGTCTAGAAAATTGGATCAGAACAAAATGGAGGTAAGGATGTTGAAAAAATAGACTGAAAAAAAGTCTTATCAGTTCAGTATTCTGGTATATGGTCTGAAAATGTAATAGGTTTTAATTTCTTTTATGTGACAGGAACTATCTTATTGGAGAAACTATTAAAAATACACTGATTAAAAGTCCATTATTTCAAAAATACTTAACTTATGTAAACCTAAGAAATATCCAAATGAGTGTTTAAAAAAAATTCCCAGAATTTTAACTAGAAGGAAAACCAATTTTAAACTAATTTGTACATAACCTGTGTGCCTTAAAACAGATAATATAGTAACTGGAAGGGCAGAACTCCAGATTGGCTGGAGTTCAAGATGACTCTGCCAAGATTACTATTTTGTATGTTTCCCTATATAACCAAATGGATTCTCTACTTGAAAAACAATTTCATTTAAGTAAAAGCTGAAATGGTAAGTGTTTTTTGGTCTTTCAAAAATAATGTGCTAAGACTGTACTAGTTTTTAGAATATGTGCCCAACACAGGTATTTATATATGTCTCAAGATGTAACTGGGAACATGTAGCTACAGATAGGTTGTTTTCCTTTCTGCTGCCTTGTAAATGTGCAGTGCAGGCATGCTTCAGCTGTTACAGCCTTCTTGGGTCTGGATGCTTATGATTACATTGCTTGCTTTACCATTTTTTTAAACAAAGTTTGTGTGTATAACTCCATCAAGCTGTAGGAGTGTTAATGGAAGGTTGGTGTGGCTTTGTTTCTTAGGGTCTTTCTCCCTTTCTTTTCTGCTTTCTTTTATCTCTCTTTTCTGCTCTCTTTTATCTCTTCTTGCTTCCTTTCTGCCCTCATTATATCTTAAATACTGAATGCTCAGTGTATTGGAATGCATCTTCTGTTTACTTACCCCTTCTCTCTCTCTCTCTTGTCTCCCTTTCTCCCTCTTCCTCTCTCCCTTTTATGCCTGACTTGCACCCCATAATTTTTTTTTTAAATGGAGAATATTTTCAAGTTGTTTTAAAATATTTTAATGTATTCCTCTGAGCGGCCTTTATTCCTGCATTTCTTGCTTCTGGGGCTCTGACCAAGCTTTCCTTGAGCCAGATAGATTCCAACTTCTTCAGTAACTGTAAGTAAATCTTCTAAAATAGGTCACTTTTGGAGGAAAAATTTAAATATACTCTTATAACTCAGGAATTAACCAGGAAAGGTATGTAAATCCTCTTTTGAAGGAGAAAGTTGGCTCTTCAAAAACATAAATCTTTTAGGGTTTTGAGAAATGGTTTTCTAGAGCAGGACTGTAACACTGTTGTTGCAATACGAGTTTCAAGTGTTGAGTAGAGATGCTAGAGAAGGCCACCTTACATTTTTTATCACTGAAGGAATATAACATAAATATTGAAGGTTTTAGTTAGACAGGGAGACAGAAGAGAATGTAATCTTGGACTTCTGTCATTGCTGCCCTTTCAATTCATCTCAGCCTCTGTTGTGCAGAGCCCTGAAATGGGTGTAAGGTCAGAAAGGTACCTAGCTGTGCAGCTGATGATGTTCCAAGGAACAGTGTCCCATTTCTCATCTGCCACCCAAGAGTGTTGGAACTTCTGACCAAAAAACATCCATCCATCTATTTTCAGCCATCCAAAAATCAAATGTCAGTATTTCCATTTTAGTGATAAGGCAGAACCACTGAATCTGACTTCTTTCTTTAAAAGTGATGTAAAGCCATTTGAGTGTATATTTTTCAGATTTAAAAATGGTAGAATTTGAAGAACTCAGTGAAAATTAAGCCTGAATATGCAGTCCTATTTGTGTTTTTTCTTAATTTGAAGCATCATGTCAAGAAGTTTCAGGCATTATACTGGATAGGAACTAGAAAAAAATGCTATTCTCATTCAATAGACCAGCCAGAGGCTTTTATATTGATTACTCATTGCTTTAATATTCTGTTTTGGAGCAGAAGACAAGACCAGAAAATCTGCCGTCCCCTACAGACGGATCCAAACCGAAGCATGGTCAGTATGAAGCAGATTCAAAAGGAGAATATAAGCAACATCCTCAGAGAACTGCAGAAAAGAAAAAAGACCACCTCCAGTGTCCAGACGCTTCAATAA